>JAGGAQ010006106.1:0-37945 GCA_017657225.1 Termitomyces sp. T69sscA
CTTTTTGTGTCTGCCCTCCGGAGTGTGAAGCTGACCTGATTTTCATTCTGAAGCGCTGCGAGGGATATGTATGGATTGTACTTCGCACCGCAGGGCGAGGCTCTCCAGCTTCACTCAGCCCAGAATATGTGTACCCTCAATACCATTCCTCTGAAGGCGGGGTATGTTCTTATTGCTCTCTGTTCTTTCTATGCCCTCAATTATGAACCCTAGGCACCTCTTTGGAATGGGAAAGTCAAAGCACTGACTTCAGATGAGCTCTGGCCTGAATATGAGCACCTCATGGTGGAAAAATTGTTTTCTCGGAGTGAAGTAAGTCGTCCTACTGATATTTACATCCATGGCATTCAAGACGAGATGATCAGACAAACAGCGAACGTGTAAGTCAGCTGTCCACCGACTTGATGGATGCTTTCAAGGCACTTCCAAACGGACTTGCCCCCGCCGGCCAGCTCTCGCTGTTGCGCGTAGTGGCGACTTTCCCTTCAGAACCTACTTTAAAGAAACAAAAGACAAAAGAATCTCCTGTGGCCGTACTCAACACTGCGACTTTCCAAGCTGTGACGGAGGCTATTCCGCCCCAAGACCTCATCCAAACACTCGTCTCCAGCATGCATAGCAAAAGGTCCTCCGAATATCCCGACGATGCCTTTTCTCCCGTCAGGTCGTCTTCGAGTTCGAGGAAGCCGCAGACGAAACGGAAGACGCTGGACACTCCAGCTGAGACTTCGTCGCGAAAGAATAACTTGAGGCGTGGAGGCTCGTCTGGCACCTCTCACGGGAAGATGGCCGCTGATCCTGGTCCTTCCTCAGAATCTGCAGTGGACAGGGTCCCCTCGCCGGTCAAACGAGCGAAGAGGAGAAGAACCTGAATCAGATCTGCAAAGCCGTGAATGACATTGACATTGACATCTTGTTTACATGTTAACATATCTATACCCACTTCATCATGTTACTGGTTGATTCCCTGTCATGTGCAAACTATCCTCCATTTTGTAATTAGCTGCAAACTCATCAATTGTTCAGACATTGATAGTTGTTAAATTTCCTGCTCATCGAAATGACGGATTACAACAGACGGATATACGATATAAACGACATCGCGAAAGAACTGGAGTCCTACCTCCTGATTACTGGGGGTCCACGCTTCGCATGACACGTCGCAGGACTCCTGAGAGTATATGGGAATCACAACTAACGCGGATCAACACAGAATCAAGCCAAGGGGACCAGCTGTCCCTCCCCCGAAAACAAACCTTGACAGGCAAAGTATAGAAAAACATGTGGTCGAAGGTACGAGTTACACTACCCGTTTCTTAGCTCTAGTAGATCTGTACAGTAGTTTGGCTGCGGCTAACTTTCAACCAGGAGTGAGCCACTCAAAGAGAAACCCCTTCACCCTAGAGCTGATAGAAAACCTGAGCCAAAAACGGATCACAGCTAACGTGGACCAACACAGAATCGAGACGGAATTTCTTCCCGAAAACAAACATTGGATAAAAGACTGCTTAGATAGAAGACTTAGTTACAGACATAAACAGAGCTACATTGACGAGCGCCCACGCGTACAATATCAGCCTCAGCGTGGCGAGAAAACTCTGCTACTTACTTATGAACAGAAAAGAAAATCAATTCTCAATTTCGGGATGAGGTGTGGGAACGAAAGGGATGAAGGCAGGTGGGACAAGAGACGAGTTCCCTAAACTTGAAAAGTATGAGAAACATGTAGTTTAGTACGAGCTCTAGATCTGCACAGTAGTTTGCGTGCGGATAAATTCAATTTATTCATTGAAAACCCAGGGTACCTTACAGATAAGAGTAAAAAGATGACATGAATCACGACCAACCACGGACAGCGCCTCTTCCACCACCATGACCGCGCTCCTTTTCAATGACAAACATCGCATCGCGCATGGTAACTAAAGTCCGATTATCGTCCTCTTCTGGGGCGGCCGTCGGTGTGGTGGACTTTTTCGTCGACACATACGGGCGTGCCCAGGAGCTGGTCGCCGCAGACGCCACGGGCGTCGTCGTCGACACCGGCGACGTCGCGGTGGTTCCGCCCGCGTTGGGCGAGGTAGCTGCGGCAGCAGCCGAAGTGGCACTCGCCATCGGCGGGGCGGCGATCTTGGGCTTTGCGGGCGTCGCAGCGGCGGCGGCATTAGACGCGTTCATCCACGCATACCGCCCGCCGAGCCCCGCGGCCTGCGTCGCGACGGCATTGGACATCTTCTTCCTGACGTCCTCCGACATGTTGCGCGCGGTGACGCCCGGCCCCTCCTTCTTCCTCTTCTTCTTCACGCCGCCCTCGAGATCGTCGTACGCGTCCGCGGACAGCGCGGCGCCGCCGTTCGCCTGGGCGGCGAGGGCAGCGGCATGGGCGGCAGCCATGTCCTGCCGCTCCTTCCTCTCGCGGCGGATCTTGGTCTCCTCCTCGCGCTCGACCCTCTCGAGCGCGGCGAGCTGCTTCGCGACGTCGCTGCGGACGACGATGCTCCACATCGGGGAGGCGTCGGGGTAGAGCGCGGCGGGGCGGTCGAACTGGGTGTCGGTGCGGTGGTGGGAGGCGGTGATCATGGCGGCGACGAGGTCCTGGAGGCGCGCGCGCAGGGCGAGCGCGAGGTAGTTGGTCGCGTCGTCGGGGATCTTGGCGATCTTGTGCTGCGTGCCGATGGTGCGCATGGTCGCGCCGAGGATGCGCGTGTCGAAGGCGGGCGCGGGGGGCTGCTTGCGCGAGCGGTCCTCGAAGGAGCGGTACGAGGGCTGCTGCTCGTGGGTGCGCTGGAGTTTCTCTTCCTCGGCCTGGGCGCGGTGAGCGGCGCGGGACGGGGGAGACGAGGCGACGTACCCGGAGATCGACGCCCGCGCTGCCCAGGGCGTCGTTGAGCTCGGAGATGTCTCTGGTGTCGATGCTGGAGCTTGCGGCGGGGGCGGCGGGGGCGACTGGGCGCTGGACGGCGGGGGTGGCGGGGGTGGCCTGGGCGGTGGCGGCGGCCTGTGCCTGCTGGGCGGCGGCGGCGGCGTAGGCGCCGTAGTTGTAGGTGGCCTGGGGGTAGTGGGTTGCGTATTGGTAGTGCTGGTACGGCGTGGTCCTGTACTGAGCTCAACACGGGGCACGTCGCGAAAGGACTGGATTTACGTAGCATGCGCAGTCGGTTGCTGCAGCGCGGGATCAATGGGGATTTCTGCGAACAGGCCGTCAGTGCGGGTTGCCTCGACAAGACGCCGGCGTACGCGAGGTGGTCGCCCACTGCGGCGTCGTGTACGTCGGCGCAGGCGTGGGCACCGGCGTCGACGACTCCGACTCGGTCTTCATGCTCGCAGAACAAGGGATTGTCTCAGTCACGTGCTGTCCATCTCGATGGTTAGCTCTCCATTCTCGCGTTGATAGCTTGCTGACGGATCCTTAGGCCATCTGCCAGTTCTTTTTGCGTGGCACCTGCAGATTTGGGTCGAAATGCCGCAACTCTCATGATGTTCCAGGTATGGTCCGCCAATCTCACCCTCGCTTGCCAGTGACCGACTTTTGCAGGAAACTCTGCGAAATTGCCATTCACGTTGGTCGCTGTCATATTCTCTCTGTTGCTCTATCTGACGGCATATCTACGTCAGAGAGGAAAGCCTTGCCAACGATCTGACACCGCAAAAGGACAAGCCACTTTGGCCACTCTCAACGTTCGGTCCCGCAAAGCACGAACCCAATCTATTGGCTGGCTTGGACACGTCGCCGGAAGAGCTACGATACCAGGCACTCGTCAGCAAACAAGAAGGAAAACTGGAATTATATGTGAATCAAAACGGTCATCGCTTACGCACTCTGACGGTTTTCCTAGCCCGCGTTTGAGAGCCAGAAAATCGCCGCCGCAGAGCAGGTCTACGAGGCGAGTGACCGCAGTCTCAGGACCGGATGGGTTTTGACCGCACGATAGAACGCGCGCAACAACCTCAACCAAGCGTACCAAACCGCGTTGAACCAGTGCGCCTCCCTCGTTGCCCAAGCAGGAGCAGCCACGGGCACCGTCGCCAACGCCCCATCCTCGTCCTCGTCCATCTTCGGCGCACCCGCGCCAGCCTCCGCCTTCGGGCAGACCGCATTCGGCAACACCAGCACCTCGGCGTTCTCAAAGCCGGCACCAGCCTTCGGCCAACCCTCAGCTCCAGGACCAGCCTTCGGGCAGCCCTCCGCATTCGGCCAACCCGCGACGACGCAACCCGCCTCCGCGTTCTCGACCAACGCCCCACAACAGCAGCCGCAGACCACGTCTGCATTCGGCCAACCGCCCGCGTTTGGCCAGTCCGCGTTCGGCCACGCCGCGCCGTCGTCTGTCATCAAGCCCGCCACCGGCGCATTCGGCGGCGGCGGCGGCGGCAGCGGCGGGGGCGGAGGGGGAGGCGGGGCATTCTCCGCGTTCGCAGGCCAGCCCTCTGCGTTCGGCGCCAGCGCGGTAACCTCCGTCTTTGGCCAAGGCATCTTTGGCGCGCCCGCCCCCGCATCCGCGTCGTCTGCATTCGGGAGCTCGGCGCCGGGCACGTCCGCGTTCGGTGCCCCCGCCACGTCCGCGTTCGGCACTCCTTTGCCCGCCACGTCCGCGTTCGGGAGCAACACAGCACCCGCACCCGCAACCTCCGCGTTCAACGCCCTCGCGCAGGGCACCCCGGCCTTCGGCGGCGCTCCAGCACTAGCGCCGCCCACCGCCCCGACGCCCTTCGGCGCTCCCCCCACCACCACCACCACCAACGCGCCGCCGCCGCCGCCCTCCGCGTCCCCGATGCAGCAGAGCACCTCCCAGCCCCCGCTCTCCGCGTTCCCCATGGCGTCCCCGTCGACCTCCTTCTCCGCGTTCAGCTCCAGCCCCGGCTTCGGCTCGGGCTCCACCACAGTCCCAGGTCCCGCCCCCGGCTTCGGCTCCACCACAGTCCCCGGCTCCACCACAGGTCCAGGCTCAAGCTCAGGCCCCGGCCCCGGCCCCGGCCCCGGCCCAGCCAAGGCAGACTCCAAACCCGACTTTGCGCACGCGCGGTCGCTGTACCAGAAGGGCGCGACGCCGTACGACGCGCTGCTCCCGCCGGACTATGCGCTGCGCCTGCCGGAGGGGGCGAGGCGCGCGTTTGAGCGCGCGCGGTTTGAGTGGGGGGATGTTCCGGAGTGGACGCCGCCTTTGGAGGTGCGGTGAGGGGGGGGGGGGTTGGGGAGAGATGGAGGGGCGTGGTGATGCGAGGTTTTAGGGCTTGAGGTGTCTGCTGCTGAGCCTACGCCTTTGTCATTTTTTTGATAACGACTACATACTACAGATGTCTCTGAAACAAGGGCTCGTTCAAACCATACGTATTATTATCTTTCGACAGTCGTGATACTCTGAGAACTCGCGAGAAGGTATCGCTCACAGAGATGGGTGACGTAGGCGCGGAACGCAAAGATTATGTTGATTCGTGAGGCGGCAACCTTAGAGAGAAAATGAAATAATCAATTACAACGTCACATATTACTGACCGTGGGAAGTATTTACCCAAAGGATCTCAACAACATTTTTGGTCTGGTCATTGTCAATCATAACGAACTCGACATCATGTCTCAAGTCATCGGCAACGTACGTCTTCTCAGACGTGGAACTTGTCTGCATACTCACAACTCTTCCTCAGACTGCCCTAGCATATGCGCGAGTGTGGCACCACGTCGATGCTTCGGACCGTATTCTCGGAAAACTAGCAGAGCGCATCGCTCTCGTACTAATGGGCAAGCACAAGCCCATCTACGACCCCAGCGGTACGCTACATACCACCATGCCACGACTCGTCGCTTATACATTTCTCATAGTGGACTGTGGAGACTATGTCATCGTTACAAACTCGCGAAAAATCAAGGTCACGGGCAGAAAAGAAGAGCAGCTTCTTTACCGCAAACATACCATGTACCCTGGAGGGCTCAAAGAGACGCCGTACAAGCATATGATGGAGCGGAAGCCGGACGAGGTGCGTGCCTCTCGCGACGCTGTCTCTACTTCTACTTGACTGCGTAACGACAGATCATCCGACATGCTGTCTCTGGCATGTTACCGAAAAACAAGCTGCGCGATCGTCGTCTGGAACGGCTGCGTATCTTCCCCGGTATCCATATGGGTGTGCAAGGCGCGAATATCATGAAGAGCTGGGACGACGGAACGCTACCGCCGGACTATGACCCCACGCGGATCACGACCACCGAGACCTTGCAGGAGAACTGGAAGAAGGGGACAACGAAACAGTCATGATGTCGTAGAGTTCACATCATTTTAATACTAATCCATTGCTAATAGACAAGGTCATGATTATATGTCGCGGCAATGTGCATCTAGTCTCCGGCTTCCTCCTCTTCAAGTTTTGGCTCCTCCTCTTGCTCCTCTGGGTCTTCCTCTTGCTCCTCTTGCTCCTCTTCCCCCTCTTCCCCTTCCCCCTCTTCCCCCTCTTCCCCCTCTTCCCCTTCCCCCTCTTCCCCCTCTTCCCCCTCTTCCTCCTCTTCCTCTCTCCTCCTCTTCCTCCCTCTTACTATTGTCCTGTGTAGCTTCAATTTCTTCGTCCTCGCCTCGGCTTTCATCTTCCTGTGACGCGTGGCCGTTTCCAGTATCATTCTCTGAATTAGCATTCGTCATTTCTGCGTCCGAGTCCCCTTTTAAAGTTGAGCAAATATACTGGCAAAAAGCACTTCTCAAGAATTCGCTCACCATCTTCAGTTGTAACCTCTTCGTCGATGTAAGTATTTTGCAACATGTCTTCCCATCCGTCGGGCTTTCGGACCTCTAGTGAGCGCGAAACATACTCCTGCATCAGCATTCCTTGATATCGAATCAAGTATATTAGGCATGTTGAGCAAATCACGCAAGTCCAGACATACCTATCGCCATCAACGCAGAGCCGTCCAACATCTTGTACATGTCTCTTCGATGAATTCTTCTTCCGATCCCCTTTTTCCTACCACCTCTATTTGGTTGATTTGTTTCATCCTGTTCAGAATCCTCATCCATTTCCACGGAATCTTCGCGCTCTGGCTCAACCTTTTTCTGTCGCTCAAGTTTTTTTAGTCTACTCAGTTTCCTCTTCAAACGATACTCTTTGGTAGCATTGAACAACTGCCCTCGCTCGTGATAGTACGAACTTGCAAAATAGTGTATAGATTTGAGTAGGTCCTAGAGGGATGAATAAATTCGAAAATTACCATAGATGACAAAGATTGAATTACGGAAGAAGGGAGTGCATGTGTGTGTTCAGACGCATCTGAAGCTGGAGTCGAGAGAAAATTAAAGTTTCGCAAGAATCTCCGGCGTTTTGCAGGTCGCGAGTTCAGCCTTTGTCCTGTGGTCTCCTCCTCTTCTCCCCGTCCTTCGCGCGTGGATAGCTCGTTCTCCTCTCCCCCATATCCATCGTTCCACTGTTCCTCAAGCTCTGCCCTCTTATCCTCCACGTCCTTCACCTTTTGATACTTCATAACTGTTCCTGATCCAGCAGCGTCACGCGCAAACCAATTGCCGCGGGAATCCTGGACCGCCTCAGGTGCATATCGCAGCTTCTGGTTCTGAGAGGCATTCTGCTGGACGCGAGTACCATCAGGATGGAGACGGAGAGTTGAGAAATCGTATACTGTAGGAAGACGGGCCATTATCCAAAAAAAGTTTCGGTGCGGTCCTTTCGGAATAGACTTATGTGTGTGTACTTGTGTTTTTCAGAATCTCGGCGCTCGGCACCATGCCGGCGTACTGAGGTCTTGGGCGAACTAGTGTAATGTCTCCTCATGCCATGCTTTGAGAACTGACTTCTGGTCGGAGCAGTTACTATCATTGCGGGCGCTTCAGTCCCTTGAGAGTCACCGATAATGATCACAGGGGTGAGACAGTGGCAGGTCGAATTAACGACCGCGCCGGTTGATACAGACCAACCGACCAACCGATCTCCAGCGTTTTGAAGTGAACAGTCTCCAAAGTATTAAGATGATTGGAAGCATATGCTTTTGACCGTTAATTCCAATTCTAGCTCATAATGAACTGAAATTTTTGCCCAAACGGACTGTGAGAATAGTCCTACTGGCCGGGCTTTTATCATTCCCAAGAGTATTTACATCCGGGGCTTCATTGAGAGAAAAGTCTCCGCCATAACATTGCGTGGCATATCAGACTGTTTGTCATTGATTCTTTGGGACTTGCTGATCTGATTGTCGGTCTCGGGGTCAATTCAAGTCCATTATACTGGGGTATCGAAATGTGAATGACGGTAGTTATGTGGGAAATTTTGGAGCAATCATGAAGCATGGTCAGAAATGTCTCCTCTCAGTATCGATCCATAGACTCGGATCTCCTGGGAGATCGGAAGGAATTCCCTTCCTACTAAGCAAATGAGCAAGAAGTCAGTGTAAGAAAAATAATGTTCTTTTGATACAGTGCCGCGGAGGTCGTGTCTTGAGCTGGAGACTCATGTCCACTGTGCGGGGGTAGAATAAAGATTCCCTTTTTTAGTTAGCTGATAAGATTAGCGGACGTCACATGACACTATCCAAAAAATCTAGAGCCCGATCAGTTGCACAACCCATATCTCAATGAGCTCGAGTGTTTCTCCTGTTGAAAAGGCACTCTTGAGAGGTAAATGGCCTGCCCAGCTGCAGGGAGCTTCCGGTCCTGTTGCTGATCTCGCCAAAGCTGTCGTAGAAGGCAGATTTCGTGATGCATTGACTTCTCCCAATTCTCGTGAGCTGTTCAATGTCCAATCAGGCAATCTCAATTTGCCATTCGATCAGGCCTTTGACCTGACCCCTCGCTCCTCCGCTGGACCTGCTGAAACAGAACTTTTACGGTTGACACTGGCCGTTGCTTGCCTCCATGCATTTGTGCAACTGAATTGGACGGGCCCTGATCTAGATGTACAGCCTCTGGAAGTCATATCCGTGGAATCAGCAGAGGTGACCGAAGAGTCAATCAACAGAAAAGCTATATCCGAACTCGCTCAAGGTGGCGAGCCCGCGTATCATCTTACGAAAGTCGCGGCCTTTCTTCGCCTTGCACAGATTGTACTGGCCCTTCCTTACGACCACTGTCAATCGGCTTTGTGGTGGAGGTTGCGCGTGGCCGTTGTCCACCAGCAAGTGCTTGATGAACCTGTGCCTCAACCCCCTGGATTGCTCGCGGCCTTGGAGCCATTAAGAGCAAGTCTTTCAGCCGAGCCCGACCTTGCCGGCTGTCTGATTTTGGAAGAGGGATTACTGGAGCATCAGCTCTCTCAGGATCGATCTGCGGCGGACCTCTTTGTCCAAGCAGCAAAAACCACAGCTTTGGAATACGAGCTCACAGGTGCCCTTGGGAAAAGGACCAAGTTCCAACAATCTGATCTCAGCCAACTTGTTTTGTTGGCAGAGAGTCACCTGTCCGTTGATGATATTATACCAACTACAGGCTCATCTAATTTGAACGAAGAGAACGATGCAGAGAAATCTCAGGATCAACAGCCTAATATACCTGAAACCATTGCTCTCAATGATGACACACTCTTGGAACAGACTGAATTCACTTCCTCCAACCCATCTGCGCCAAACTCTCGTCTTACCCACATTAACCCTGCTTCTCAGCCGCCGCTTCACCCACTTGACCAATGCATCCTTCTCGCTATGTGCCTTAACGTAAAAAACACGTCGCCATCTCATGGGCTCACAAACGAACAGATGGCGCCTTACATATCACGGGTAATATCCCATCCCCGAAATTGGTCTGTCCACACGATGGCGCTTCTCCTTCGGTCGCGACTTGAATCATCACGTACGCGCACGGTTGAACGATCAACACTACAGCTCCAGGCCCTAATTGATCAGATGCCGACTGCGGACTCCACCCTGCAGGAACGACTACTTTATTTCCACTCCATCCATCTCCCGAACAAATGGGAGCTCGAGCGAGAGTTGGCGCTGCGCTTCCTGAGCCTGGGAGTAGTGCGCTCAGCTCTAGAAATTTTTGAGAGGTTGGAGATGTGGGAGGAAGTCGTCAAGTGTTGGGTCACACTCGAGCGACCAGAAAAGGGGATAGCCATCGTGCGGGATCTATTAGAAGGCCGAAAGGCGGAGGCGGAAGAAATAGTTTCAAGGGGGAAGATTACATCTGCCAACAGACGCGAGGTCCATGACAACGCACGAGAGGCAAAGTTGTGGTGCATACTTGGTGATCTTGAGCCCAACAATGCGGTCGAGCACTATGAGCGTGCATGGAAAATCTCTAAAGGCAGCTCCGCGCGCGCGATGCGTGCGCTCGGCGGGTACTACTTTTCTCGGGCAAAGTTTACCGAGGCTATCACTTGCCTCAAACGCGCAGTAGCGATCAATCCTCTCATTTCACGTTCATGGTTCATACTCGGATGTGCCGCCATGCGCGTAGAGGACTGGGAAGAAGCAAAGAATGCCTTCGCACGTTGTGTAGCTATTGATGAGGACGATGCAGAGAGCTGGAACAATCTTGCAAGTATGTATCTCCGCATTGGGACAACCTCAGGTAAGAAGGAGTCAAGTGAAGAGGTAAGCACGCCACACCATATGGGTTTGTTCAATAATAACATACACTATCTTTCTTATTCTGGTATAACTCACTTTCTTAGGCTGACGATAACGATGAAAGCTCAACGGGGGAAACCGCAAAATCGATCGCCTTCTCCAACAAGCTTCTAGCCTTCCGCGCACTCAAACAGGGTCTGAAATTCAGTTTTGATAATTGGCGCATGTGGTCCAATTATATGGTTGTCGCAATGGACGTCGGTGAACTCGCGGAGTCATGTCGTGCTCTCGGTCGTGTAGTCGAAGAGACAAGCGGCAAAGTGGGTGCCGACTCCGTGGATATCGATGTTCTCGACCGCCTGGTCGCCGCCGTCACACGAGCGCCGACAAACCCTGAGGATGAAGGGGCTGAGGGCGGTGAGGCGGCGGCGGCGCAGAATCCAAATGAGGGACGCGGTTTAGCGGGCAGTGTTAGTAGACTGTTCGAGCGAATTTTACTTCCTCGCGTCTCTTCTCCGCGGGTTTTCCGTGCCTATGCCCAGTTGCTCACGTGGGAGGGTCGATGGGAAGAAGCTCTCAACGCATATCTGGATGGGTATCGAACCGGGGTGGCGGGGACTATGCAGAAGGGTGAGACGGATGTGGAGCGGTGGCGCGAGGCCGTTGGAGAGGTGGAGGATATTGTAGATGTGCTAAGGAATTTTGGGCCACGTGTGGAAGAAAGTAAGTGGCAATTGCACGGCCGCAGCATTATGCGGTCGTTCATGGGTCGCACGCGAGACTTCGAAGACGAACCGGAGTGGGGACGCTTGTTAGAGATTCGAGAGGAGCTCTCGCATAAGGAAGAGGACAAATGAATTCAGGATCTGTACTTGGGAGATGCCGCGGCGTTAATGAATGGTTTCGTCAGTCTCAGGTTCCTGCTCCCAGCTGATTGGGTTGAGAATAGAGAATATAGAACATCAGATACCTTCGTAGATTGTGAGAAATGAATAGATCTGCAAGAGTAATGCTACACGCGGGGTAAGATCCGGATGAAAGAATGATTGAGCCATGTAATATATAGGTATGTAGTGGATGGTTCGTTCATAATGGGGTTGCATACATACAATCATCAAATGAAAAATGCGTGGCGATGGTAGAGATGACCTTGATGGTCGATATGAGCGCGAGAGCCTGCTATGATACCCATCGAAGTTCCTGTGCCATTCTGTTCATTGCTAGTGTTGTCACGATTTCGGTGACCACCGGAAGTCCGGGAGGTTTTATTGTTAGTCGGGCGTGGAACTCATCATTGGGATGGCCCAACTCCCACACAGCAAGGATTGTGCGGCCATCGAACAACTATAGCGCAGATAAAGATCTGTTTTAAGGTCACAAGATGCGAAGAAAAGACACACCTCCATGCGCGACGGAGAAATCCTCCACTTGAAATCTTTTCCAGCTTGTGAAGTGAAGTAGCGTGATCTTCAAGAACCAGCGTCAGCTACGCCAAACATCAATGACAGAGCAAAAGAAAAGCTCATCGTTCGCCGTGAGCTTGATACGCACGTGCTGCCTTCGCGCCGCCGCCGTAGGAAATGGGGCATTGGTAGGGTGTTGCGATTATTGCCATATATTATGTAACCGGGCGCGTTTTCTGGTCCAAAGTAGAAGTAGGACTTTCCTGGTCCCATGATAGACGGATGTCTTTGTGACCATGCAGGTTCACGTGTCAGTCTGAAGACGGCGTTCGGATGGTCTCCAGCCTGGTGAGACGCGACACAATCAGTGATGCTGCTGCATTTTCTGGCGACTGGGGCGAGCGAGGCATACCGATGTGCTGTGCTCACAGGTAAGAGTTAGATGGACAGCTGTAGATTTGAATTTATGTGGTAGACGCACATGGCGAAAGCTCTTCGTCCTTCTAAGTCATCGAAGGTGTGGTTAAAGGGATCATCACCATATTGAAGGAGAACATGCGAGTCAGGCATAGTTCAGAGATTTTCTATGTGGGAGGGGTGGTGGTGAGTATGATCAGACAATATTTCAACAAGGCTCCTCTTTTCTGCACCTGGAAGGAAGTCCGGAACGGATGCCGCACAGCCACCGTATTGCCACGTGTCTATAAGGAGTCGCGTGGAATGCTCCACGTGTTAGATTTTGCCCCCGATCCGGCTGATGTGACGATACAATACTGAAACGAAAAGAAAATATAGGACAGCCTGCTAAGGACTGGCTCGTTCCATGGCGGTCCGGCCGCCTGCGTTGAAGACTATCGATCGATTGGTGATCCTTACTGACAGGAGGACTACAATACCTCACTCATACATTGCAAAAATCGACGACAATTGATCCTAATAGACCTTAGTACGTTCTTGCGACGAGTCCAGACACTAACAGCATTCCATCAACAAGCATAGGGGCCTAGGAGGAAGTGGAAACCCACGAGAAACAAAGCCATAACGGCGACCCGAAGTATGGCGAGAAGATTAGTCGTACACTTGATCGCCGAGAAGAGATGATAAGCCCATACGCACGGCGGAAAAGATTGCAAGCGGCATCTCACCATGTACGATACCTAAGCATAAACCAGACAAAAGGTCCCGGTGAGTCCGCGTGGTCCCAACCTTCTGTGCAAATCACCGGACTTACCATAGAAGAGGGTCCAAACTAGTATGAAAGTGAAAATGTTGTCCTGCCCTGGGTGGACTAGCTCAGCCAAACCCCCTTGAATGTATTTGGCAGGCCGCCTGCGGCAGTTGATGTTATAAATTGAGGCAGAAGTGATGAATGTAGAGGCAAGGAAAAAAGCGAAGCCAAGCCAGTTCTCAAGGCCAAGGATACCCGCGGCTGCCCCAGCAAAGCAGGACGAGAGAAACTTGACGTTTATTAGACATGAATTTGCCTGGACGTTAGCAGGGTAAATGAGTTGTGCTGCTGCCTCAGCCGTCGTCGACATGGCTGTTGAGATTGAACGTGTCGAGCGTTGCACCCAGCGGGCCGTCACTCCCCGTTGATCACGTGCAATGGAAATTTATGCCAGGTGTTTCAATCAGCAGTTCTACTGATGCTTTTGAACTCTTTTTTTTTGCTTGGAAAGTTGACTTTGTTCACCGGTGCATCATCCCTTGAGCTCCAAGTGACCATATCCATAATGATACATCTGAAACTTTTTCACCAGCAGTACTGTGCGGCTCCCCGTTTTCCGTCAACACGAGCAATGCAGTCTTCAGAGCGCGGCGTCTATCATGGAGCTCATGGCACGGTATATTTCTAAATCCTTCCACTTCCCACGTCTCTCTTTATTTTACCTACAGTAACCGCAGAGAATAACTATGGTTTTGTTTGGTATTTTGATGGTCGCTAAGACCGCCTGATTAGTCTGATATCCAGAGATCGTTATATTTCTCTTGTGGTCATTCGATCATCGGCTTGTTTTGCTTATCGAAAGAACAAGAACTGGATTCGATCATAACTCCAAGGAACCTCGATTATCAACTGATCATCACTTTGTTCTTTTTTGAAGGAACTATACGATAGGGCAAGAGCGCTGGGAAGATTGCGGTTACTATTAGTGTGTCACTGCCTTGTACACTGGCAGTGGCAGATGCATACCAGCATAGATCAAAGATTGTGTTCATTCCATCATTTTCGGCGTTTATCAGCCCACATAATGATCAAAGTCCTCGTTGCACTACACCAGTTTTCCAAGTCAAGGTGTTTCAACTGGAGATTGTCTCTCATGGTACCAACGCGCTTATCTGGCAGTGCTGGCAGGAGTTTAAGTGACTTAGGCCTTCAGTGCACAACCTTAGGTGTGCACCCTGATGAGCGAAAGCGCTCGACTGTAGATATATATGAGGCCATGCTTGGTAGAAAGGGTCAAGATACGAACTATCCACAGAAAGTGTCAGTGCTACAACAACATCCGCAGTCGAAATCGAATCGTACTGATCATCTTTTCGAACAGGAACAGATTACATATTTCTTTTTATTACTCAAGCACAAATCTTCATCGGGTGTAATGACTTGGCGACATTGTAGTGAAGGTTGATCTTTGTACCTGTACCTGATTAGGATCTAATCAGCACCTGGATGCAGGTCCGAATGTTGCATTCCACATGTCGGACACAGCACCGATACTTCCACGTGGTAAAAGACTCAAGATGCACCATCATGCACAGAAACAAGCATTTCTGTCCAAGTCATGCCTTCCTTGTGCACCTAGGATGCTCCCTGAGTCTGCTCCTTGATGCAGAGATGATTCCTTACTGTAGAGTTTCCTTGCTCATTGTAACGTTACGTAGCCAGATCATAATACGAAGAGTCACTCGCTAAAAAAGTTTCGCCGACCGAGTCAGAAGTAAGAAGAGACACTTTAAAGAAGGCACCATTGATCAGAGAGAGAGAATCACGTGTACCAAATTTAGGAGTCGTCCGGCGACTGTCCCTACCGACCTCTCCATCCGAGTACGTCGTTGTACACGATGAGCTCGAGTTTAACTGAAGCCGAGGGCATTACAGACTATTCTACGAGTCCACTCCTCGCAAAATATCCTCGACACAGCATGTCAGACGGTCCGTCTATCAAGATCGGTGTGCTCGGAGCTACTGGCACTGTCGGCCAACGCTTCATCACTCTTCTCGCGAATCACCCTTGGTTCGTCCTTCATGCCCTCGGTGCTTCGCCCCGGTCAGCGGGCAAGCCATACAAGACTGCTGTCAACTGGAAGCAGACGACCAGGATCCCAGCTGTTGCGCAGGATCTGATCGTGTCCGAGTGCAAACCCGAATTTTTTTCTGAATGCGCAATCATTTTCTCCGGACTTGATGCAGATGTTGCTGGAGAAATCGGTGAGTGTGTCTTCGTGGCGTAGATTGGCGAGAAAGATTATTGATTAGTTGTGCAGAGGGAGCATTCAGGGCTGCAGATCTCGCTGTGTTCTCAAATGCCAAAAATTATCGTCGGGATCCTCTTGTACCCCTCATTGTGCCCTATGCCAACCCCTCACACCTTGCGATCGTGCCGCAGCAGCAGGCTGAGCACTCTCCTGCCCTAAAACGCGGTTTTATCGTCACTAATGCCAACTGTTCCACAACTGGCATCGTTATCCCTCTTTCTGCTCTAGAGAAAGCCTTCGGACCCATTGAATCTCTTATTGTTACAACGATGCAGGCCATCTCCGGAGGTGGATACCCAGGTGTCCCCTCCCTTGACATCCTAGACAACGTCGTCCCTCATATCGGCGGCGAAGAAGAAAAAGTAGAATGGGAAGTGCTCAAGATTCTCGGTGGCATCGCCAAGGGCGATGACGGCACCCGTTCCTTTGATATGCATTCCAAGACCCCACTTCGCGTGTCTGCGGCATGTAACCGCGTCCCTGTCATCGACGGTCACACCGCAACTGTCTCCGTTCGCTTCGCCCGGAGACCGCCGCCTTCTCCTCAGCAAGTTCGTGAGGCCCTCAGAAGCTTCACTTGTGACGCCCAGACCCTTGGCTGCCCTACAGCTCCGTCGAAGATCATTGATGTGCATGAGGAGCCTGATCGGCCTCAGCCAAGGCTCGACCGGTATTTCCAGGACGGCGCGGGCGTCTCGGTCGGTCGTATCCGTCAATGCCCGGTGCTGGACATCAAGTTTGTGTGCCTGTCAAATAATGTTTCCATTGGCGCGGCGACGAGCAGTATTATAAACGCGGAGCTGGCGGTGCTTAGAGGTGTTATTGCAAATTAGTACAGAAAGTCTTGATTGGAAAAATAAATGTGTATGATATCGACAAACGGAATCATTTCAAACTCGAAGACTTGATTTGTTAGTGCCAATCGCCAATGTATCAGACTTCTTGGTGGTTAGATCTGAGTGGGGTGACACAAAATCTAAGCAAGAAAAGTTTGCAAATGACAGATCAGTAAACTCAGATTTTTCTGTCATGACTACGACAAGTACCACGGAAGACGAGGCCCTTAAAGCCTCTGTCTTCCAGCGACTCCATCCACGCGTCTACCTAGAACGTTTCCTAGCAGAAAATTTTCGTCCCGACGGACGCGTCCCCGATGCCTGGCGCGACGTCAACCTGAATGTCGGTGTGTGCGTACGCGGTGGTCTAAAACCTATTGAAGAACGTATGGATGTGCTTTGCAGGCTCCATATCAACCGCGGACGGTTCTGCACTTGTTCGTCTGGGGAACACGACAGTCGTGTGTGGTGTGAAGGCTGAGATCGCTGAGCCTGAGTTGGATCGCGAAGGGGAGGGATTTTTAGGTGCGTCCTCTGTTATTTCCTTTTCTCCAACCATGATCTGTCTAACTTGTACTTTCCTATAGTTCCTAACCTTGATCTACCAGCGATGTGTTCACCGAAATTCAAGCCGGGTCCTCCGACAGAGGAGGCTCAGGTTTTGTCTGATCGACTGAACGAGGTCCTAATTGCGTATGTCTGTCGTACTTATATCCTCTTGTTCTGATTGCGGGCTTATAGGTCGGGCGTCCTCCCACTTGATTCTCTATGTATACATCACGGGAAATCAGTATGGGTGCTCTATGTCGACGCGACATGCATCAACTACGACGGGAACGTTTTTGATGCTACACTGCTCGCGATGGTTTCTGCTCTCAAAAATAGTCAGTTCCATGATTACAGTCTACTCTTTCCTTATTTATAGCAAAACAGCTCAACTGCCAAAAGCAACATACGACGAAGAGACAGGCCGCACAATCTGCACGCGCAAAATTAAATCACCTCTTCAGATCAACCGGACGCCTATATCTATGTCATTTGGGGTCTTCAACTCGTATGTGCCTGTCTTTGTACAGTGAACCCCGAGTCACATTCTACGCGTATAGTACTACACTCCTAGCGGATCCAACATCGTTCGAAGAGCCTCTCCTTGACACCACCGTTTCCGTGGTTCTCGACGCTGCCTCAGGCGATCTGATATCAGCAATCCAACTGGGTATTGACGCGACACCTTCACAGAACTTGCTTCACGAGTGCATGACTGCCGCAGCGAAGCGGCGGCCGGCGCTTGCTGAGCGAGTGTAGGTTGAGGCTTAGACCCCCCTAAAATTACGATGTGTACGACTAGAGTGTATATTAATTCATTGACGGAATGCACTATTTGGAAGTCCTCGAATATCTTGGCCATCCATGATCAGAAGGGACGTGAATCACGGCATTTTAACTTCATTTCCGTGATTTCGTTAGTGGTAAACACGACATTCCTTAACGTCAGTATGAAAGTGATATTCATCTCCGAATACATTGTGGCGTATAAGAAACTACACACGCATACTGCTAATCATAAAGCAGAGGATTAATTGGCACAAAGAGTGTTGCCTCCCTTGGTAAACTTCGAAGTTTCAATTGGGGTATATGTAACCTACAGCTGAATGTACAGTAAGCCGGTACGTCGGCCAGGAGCATTGCAATTGATAATACAGTAAGTACGAAAACTAGTCAGCTGTAATGTAAGGAGGGTCGACACTACGACACCTTGAATGACCCAAGATATAAATACACACATGCATGTAACGCGAAGCGTTTCCTCGCCCTCAATGGGCTACCGCCGGAGGCTTGCCATTCCTTTTATGTGCAAGGTACCCATCTATCATTTTCATCATATTGCCTAGGTCGCGTTCTTCGGGGAGCCATTCTCCGTTGTTGACGCAAAGGATCTTCATACGCTCGTGGTACATGAGATCCGGGAGTAATTTCGGCGTGATAAGGAAGTATTGTGCACTATCGGCCTTGCAAGTCACCTGCACCATTGAGTTGTGAACTGAACGCTCCGCACGCTGGTCCATGCCCTGTGAACATCGAGCCAGAATGAGTTTCTAACTTCTGGACAGCCGCTTCCATTCTAGCCCTCGGATGCTGAAGAAAGCACGTTGGGACAATCGTTACGTACCTGGTTAATTTCATCGACGAGGGAGAATGGAGCTCGTGCTTCCTCTGTCAGACTCAAAAGATAGAGTATCGTGGTTAACGAGCGTTCCTAGATAAGTAAAGGAAGATCAGGGTCCACGAGGTCATGTCCGAGGGGCCGGAGATGACATACACCACCCGATTGACGCTGTCCAGTGAGGAGCTGTAATTTTTCTGTGTCACGGAACTTGACAAGAATGTCGATCGCCCACTTCTCGTAATCTTCGTGCTGGCTGACGCGAACTTCACCTGCACAGCCGATGCCTGTGGTGGATGGATGATTGTCAGCGATGGCATGATGATTGCAAAAAATGTGAACACACGGTCAAAGGAAGCAGAGAATTTCTCCCCGATACTCGCGACAAGTTTCTCAAGCGCTGGCTGCCAGTTGTCCTGATAAAGGAAGTGAGAAACACAGGGATCAAGTGATGTCTTAACGTCAACGACTTACTCTTGCGGACTTGATCGACCTTTCGATCTTCTCGGCGGACTTCTGCTTGGTTTCTATGGTCTTCTCCAAGACCTCTATCTAGAAAATACACACCCACGCCGCATGCCCCATTCAGCATCGCGATGACCACGCAAATTAGATGATTACTCACATCGCGTTTACGTTTTTCGTACTGCTCCACGACACCCGGATTTGTATTCAGATTCAGTTCAAGTTTTGCCTGTTGCCTGTCGAGTTCTACTTGCAGCTCGTCAACTGTTCGCACATCGACTCCTTCCGCCGAAGGTGGTGTGGTCCCATTCGCCTCAGCTTCTATGAGATCGCGATCGTATTGCGCGCGCTTCGTCTCGATCTCATTGTACTGCTCGCGCAATTCTTCTTCGGCGTTCTGCACAACTTCACGACTCTCATCAAGTGCAGCTTTTGAACGTGCCTTGATCGCTCGGAACTCTTCATCCACTGATACAGTCGTGTGAGCATAGTAAAATCAGAGGGATAGACAAGAATACCCCTATCAAACTCAGCCAATGCTGTCATATATTTCTCATCTTTCTTGTTACACAACTCCTGTAACGCTGCTTTGTTGGCACCAATCTGGAGGTAACGGATACCAGCACGTGTTGCCTCGGTTTGCTCCTCGATGATGGAGCGAGCGAGAGCCTAGAGACTCTAATTTGAACGAAGGCAGCGGATGATAGAAGCATAACAACATACCGTATATTCTTTGGCAATTTGAATGCGTTTCTTCGTTATGCCAAAGAGTTCCTGCTTCTTCTTGGCACGTTCTGCTTCCGCAGAAGGCTGATTTTTCAGATGCTGGAGATTAGCTTTGTTTCGACCTGTCATAGCAATGAAAAATCATCAGAGTCTCCAGTGAAGACTGACATACTCAGTTTCGACTCAATTTTGACTTTGTTGTTCCGCACTTCCGTAATCTTGTCTCTACGCCTCTTCACAGCTTCCTGAAGGGACTTGTTAGTGGGATGAAAAGGACTTTCATACAGCGTCACATACGAGGCGTTTAACAAATGCTTTATCTTCCTCAAGAACACTGGCGAGCCCAGCTTCCAATTGTTCCCTTTCTCGTTCATAGTTAGCGATATCTTCATTCAGGTTTGATATTCGGTTGTCAATGTTTCTTTTCTCTTCAGCATCGACTTCATGGTGACCAGAACTCAGCGTAGGAGCCCACATCGAAAACATTAAGAAGCCATACCGGTGACGTTAGCAAGGGCTCGCGCAGGTTTGATCTCACGAGATATATTGTTGACGTTTCTCTGTCCATATGCTGAACGGCTGACAATGTTCATGGTAGTCTTGGATATGAAACTTGCGCCACCACCAGTCTCCGGCCGGGCCACAACTTCCATGGCTCGAGAAACGTCGACATCGTTCAGTGAGACTGCCTAAGATGTGATTTTTCAGATAATGTTGTGATGTCCTTGGCCAAAAGAACAACGGACCACCCTATGGAAATTGAGTTCCCTTTGCAGCCACCAACGCATGCCTTCAGGGCATTCTACGTAATCGAGGAGATAGCCATCAAATCCCAACTCTGCCATCTGCGCGACATGAGTTAAAGCGAGATGAAAATACACTGCGAAACTCGCCTCTTCTCGAGATATGGGTGGGGGAGCTAACTGTGAAGGAGGCCTGTGCCAAGTTGCAATACGAACGCCCTTCCCGAGCACTCCTTTATCGTTAATCTCCTGATTTAGAGTGTCCGAATCCTCACGACACTGGCAAACAAACGTCTGGAGGGCATAATCAGTAAAGCAAACCAGAAGTAGCTGGTGACATTCATTACCTTAAACTGTATACCACTGATCCCGGCCTCAACAGCATTTGCGAATCGCCGGTCGGGGACAGTCAAGGAGAGGAAAGCAGGTTCAAACACCTCCATCTTGAACAAGTGTTTGTGTTCGCGTAACCATACTACAGCGGCATGACAATCCTTATCTATCCTTTGCAAGGCTTGCATCCTCATATTTTGAATATCGTCTAGCTTTCTCAGCCTTGAGATAGCAGGGAAAAGAAGCAGGGATTATTTGGCATTCATGCAAGTAGTGATGAGCTTATATTGAACATACTCTTGGTGAGCAAAGTTGAGTTGACTGGTTAACCTGGCCTTTTCGTTGATGTTGTTCTTTATCTTGTCTTCAGCTTCGAGTTTGCGTGTCATTACGTCTCCGCGCTCTGCTTGGATTCCTCTCTATGATTAGAAGGCATTAATAGGCAGAACATGGTTCTGAAGTTGTTACATACAGCTTCGGCTGCTAGGTCTTCAGGATTCTCGAGTTCAATTTGGGACAGTCTAGTCAATTCTGTCTGTGTCCTTTCAATTTCAGTTTCAAGGCCAGAAATCTTCTTGAGGCGTTCCCTCTCCTCCTTTTTCAGCCGATCCAACTGCGATGTGAGTTCCTCTGCTTCGCCTTCCTGATTTTATCGCTGCAAATCAACATGCGGAAAGCAGAAGGACAAGTAGACATACCAATTTCTCACTTGCAGCCCACTTTGCCCTCATTTTATTGAATTTAGCCAAAGCAGTCTTCTTGAACTCTTCTCGGGTTTTCTCGTATTCCTTATGCTCTGTTTCGAGCTTCCTGCGACCATTTCAGTAGAATCCCAAGTTATAATGAAATTGACCGTACTTCAGTAATGCATGAGCCGGTTCGTTCTTAGCCTTCAGTTTCTTCACTTTCTCGTGAAGTTTACGTTGTCTAGTTTTAACTTCCATGAACTGACGACGGAGCTGGCGATATCGTTCGACGGGGACCAGAACTTGCAAAAGAGCAATCTGTTTAAGAATAAGAGAAAAGAAGATCATAACGCGTGAATAAGTCTACTAACCATGGCTTCGATGCTCTTGCGTTCTTTGTAACGTTGCACATCTCTCTCGATGCCTTCATTTCGCTCCCGCATCTGTTGGAGTTGGTTTGACTCGTCTTGTATAGTCTATAAGACAATCAATAGAAAAAAGCATGAAATTGGGATCGTTACGGCACCTGAAGCAGCGCCTTCAATTCTTTTCCTGCGTTGATTAGGGTATCGTGCCAAGCAGTCAAACGCTCCTCTCCAGCAGCGCGTTGAGTCTCTCGTAGTAGCTGTTGGGGACTCATCTGGGCAAACTCGGAGACTTTGTCTTGCGGAAGAAAAGAGCTTTGTGAAAATGAATGCATTGTTTGGAGTGCGTCCCATTTGAAAACTCACCAGAGATTACCAACTTGAACGTTTAGCTCCGCCATCTTAGCATTAATTTCTTTGCCAGTTGCCGGTTTGCCGTTCAGTTCAAAATGCGACTGTTTGGAGGTGGCTGATAGGTGACGTCGAATGACAAGATTTCCTTGGCCCTTTTTGCCCTTGAGCTCTAACTCGATATGACCTTTTTCCTTTCCAATCTTAACGAATGAATTCAGGTCTGCCGCGCGCCCGAGGACCTGCCAACTAGATCAATCGAGGTCCCGACTGAACACTGCGAGCTCACGCTGGGTGGAAAGTTCAGGCCCAGGCAGATTGAACATGCAATGCTGCTCTTGCCAGTGCCGTTGGGTCCCAAAATCATGTTGAGATAGGGCCCAACTCCGAATTCCACGAAATCATAAGTCACAAAGTTCTTGAGCTGAATACGAACTATCGATCCAGGGATATATCTAGAACGATCATCGTGTCAAAAAGGGCAAACAGGTTTCCAAAAGGCCTTCGTTACCCATCTGTGTCACGAGGCAGCGTCTTAACTCGTTCTGTGGGTTTGTCGTAATCACCAGGACGCGAATCACCATTCTCATTAACGCGCGTCCGCTTGGTTTTACGGTACGAGCCTCCTTCCTCATCAGTCTGACCATCAGCGTCTGCATCCTCCTCATTACCATCAGTCCAGACATCTTCACCAGCATCCTCATCCTCGATTTCTTCTTCAGCGCGTGCCTTTCCTTTGCCCTTATCTCTCTCAATCTTCACCCTAACTTCACGACTGGTATGGGCAGCTGGCCTAGCCTTTGAAGACGATGCGACACGCGTCATGGTCCGCGTTCAAGCTGCACAGAGATCGCGGTTATTGAAAACCTTGAAAGTGATTCTTGACGCGTCCTTGTGACTCCTCGATCAGTAAGTGGTGATTTTGACAGTTTAGGGTAGGTCGAGTCCCGTTTTCTGGCAATTTCCGGATTACTTACATCTTTTACTTTTTATTGATTAACTGACCTTGAAAAGATTATCTCGGCATTTGTAACACGATTGTGCTCCTGTCTACAGGGCCTCTTCGATTTTTGGTTTTCTTCATTTTCCTGGTTCACATTGCATTTCGGTATTGTCGACCAATCACGTACAAACAAGCACCTGCACTGACCCTGGGGTTTAAGATTCAAACGCTTCTTACTCAAAAACTCCCCAAAAACGATCTTGTCAAGTCACAAATTCCCCATCACACTTGCGCCACATATGCGTGTATGTCTGCATCCACAAAATCACCTAACCACAGCGCCTTGATGAGGCAACTAAATTCGCTTCTAACCGCATTGCGAATCCCGATTGCCCTTCAGTCTCCTACACAGCTTACTCCATCACTTTTGATTATTATCCTTGAGACTCTGCTATCTGAGCGTATTCGGTATGATGCGCCATCTGATACCCCCGAGAATATAAATCTCCAAAACACTAAAATATTCCTTGGCGTGCTTGAAACGGACATCCTTCGAAGGGACGTTGGATTAAGCAGTCTTGATCTCCGGCGACTTGCCAATGGAGGTATCGAGGAGTGTACATACATTGCAGAGCTCCTGTGCTGGATAGGACGTAAATCTAACCATATCGTCGGCGATGATCCGTTTGAGATGTACGACGAGGCGCCCAGTGTTTCATCTGAAGCTCACTCTCCTTCGACGTCTTACACAACGCGGGCATCCCTCATCAGTTCCACCTTCTCTATGCATCATGCCAGTGATTCCGACACCAGTGTGGACTCTAACAATATACCATCGACTCCGACTCCGAAAGCTACTCCACGAGCTGCCCCCGAGTCACATCCACGATGTATCCATGATATTCCATCTTTAACTCCGGAATCTCCGCTGAGCGTGGCCAATCCAGTTACAACGGAAAAGGGAATTCTGGAATCCCCTTCGCCGTCCCGCAAAATAGTGCGACGGACAGGCTTTATATCACCAGTGGACGAAGAGTTAGAGCTCCTCTCGTTCGAGCAAAGCCGAAGCATGCCGAGCAGCAGCAGCACATGTAACACCAGCCAAGATGTATGTTTTCTTGATTTTCCCGTTGTTTCACAGAAAGCATTGACTCAATGTTCTAGTCTCATGTTGATGACTCATTTTTGCTTTCGTTACGGGAATCTACTGCACGCACTCTTTTTCTCTATCAGGAGCGCGCTCGAGTCCTGGAAGAAGTGGCCCGACTCAAAAGCCAACAGTTACAGTTTTTTTAAATGCCCAAGGCTGAGATCATTCATCCGCCGCCTCGGGCACTTCTTGGGCAGTCTGCTTCGTTTACGATACCGAAATAGGCGACGTTGTGGACAACGTGTGTTTTTACATCGGATACCTGTGTTAATATGTCTGTATCTTTTATCAGCATTCTTTGTATTTAATATTCCCTTCAGAATGTATCCCTAGTATTTAGCTTTTGAATAGAATACTTACTTGCTCGTCGAATCTGACTATTGGATTCTATTCTTCTATGTACATGATGACTCTCGTGATGATAGAATGTATTACTTGTCTTGATTGTGTATTCCAATGCTATAAGGTATATTATCCATTCAAAGATTTGCTTTAGTCGGACCAGCTGAAGGCTTCATCTTAATGTGAACGCCCGAGGCAACAAGACGATGGTGAGTGACATTCCAGATCTGTGCAAGAGTGAATATCACGCCATGTTGGTACCAGTCAATCGTACCTCTGTTCTCGCAGATACAACTCGTCCTCCTATGGTCAGAGTCGTTGAAACAAGTCGGATCCGGTCACCCCTATGAAATGATGATACTCAGTCCCAGATAAACAGACACAACCTATTCAGATGACTTACAAGCCTGCGGGAGAGTGGTATACGATATTGAGAGATTGGGAGACACTATATTCATAGTCGCCTGTGGTCGCTAGGCGTAACATGGTTATAGGCATTGATGAACAACTATACAATCTTACGATCAGTGGTTGATCCAAAATTCCAAAGTAAGCAGGACTGACATGTCAATCAGAAAGGCAGAGCAGCCTCCATGGATACTTCCTCCACCGTTTAACATATCTGAAAGGACGTGTCAGTCTACTGATAATAACAGCCAAATCGCCACAGCACGACTTACCTTCTTCGACAGTGAGTTCACATACCATACGACCTTCGGTCTTTGACGGTTCCTCCGCCTTCTGCAACACCGATACCTCTGTGACTTCCAGCCGCTTCGTAATGGAGGCACCGAATATGGGCCCATTCACCTTGAGATTGCGCCCGGGCAAGTAGTACCTGGACGTGTTGGAAACGACAGCCTTGATATGGTCTGGCGCATTCCCAGCGACTTTGCTGATGTCCCTGGCCTCAAGCGTTCCTGCAGACATGGCGGAGGAATTGGATATGTTTTCAGAATAGTACAAGCAGCATGATTTTCAAGTGATTTATGTTCGGCTGATCCGGTGCGAAAGAAGCCGGAAGGTTAAGGCTCTGATCGCTTCCGATCAATACTTATGAAATCAATGACTGCTCTGGCCTGATGCCATGTCAGCCTCGGAGTTCAGACTCGGGCGTTTCAGCTTCTGGCTTTCTTTTCAATCAACAGGACCTACAGAGATATATGCTTGTGTGCCATCCTGATCCTTTGAAAAACACAAACTATCGGGTATGTGCTCTTTGCTGCATCAATGTGGCCGTTATATCCATGGTGCGCAGGATGATGAGCCAGCTTTCTACTGGATCCAAACGAAAACGCGAGTCCAGCCCACAAGGACCCGAACCATGTATTGCTAATCCTTCAAAACGCGTAAACCTCTCTCTACAAATTGCTATACCCTCTTTGCTGGATATCCGACAGGATGACGACTCGAGTAGCTCACCTATTTCTGGACTCTCGGAACCTGACTCACTCTTTGACGAACTAAGCCCTTCAATTCCCGTCAAGACTCTAGATACCTCATTTAAGCATACCCAATACCCAGCCATCCGGACAGCCCCGCCTATCCATGGCCTCTTCTTCAATCCGACAATGCGTATTTCAGAGGACTTCGCTGAGAGAGTCACTCAGTACTGCATGAAAACCTACTTTGGACAGCAGGGCGTCAACCAAATCATGCTATTCGGACGCTTCGTAGCTCCACAATCGTATACTTCTCAATCTACACCGGGTCTTCCACCACTGCTCCACGAGCTTCTATTGAAGCTTGAAGCTATGCTCCTTCCTTTTGTTGCACCGGAGACCCACGAGCTCCTGTTCCCTCGTGTGCCCTCCCGGGCCCGTCAAGCAATTTTGAACCTGTACCAACCCGGAGAAGGCATCACACCGCATGTAGACCTGCTTCGGCGCTTCGGTGACGGAATCATCGGGGTTAGTCTTGGTAGTGGATGCGTGATGCAGTTCACGAGAGTCAGCGAAGGTGTCGAAAGTCATCTACAATCTTCTGACTCGGGGGCTGAGAGGAAAAATTGGGATATATACCTCCCCGAACGGAGCGTGATTGTTCTTTCTAAAGATGCACGTTACAAATGGACTCACGGCATCGGGAAACACAAAGAAGACTATGTAGCACTTCCAGATGCTGGTGCTCATGATACTGCTGGTCAGTGTATCAAGCGAGGTGTGCGGTTGAGCATTACCTTTAGATGGCTCCTACCTGGGGCAGATGTTGTTGGCGAAGATACTTCTTAGAAGAGTAAGTGCATCAAGGAATGTATGTATCTATGTCAATTTTACACGAATTAATACCACCTGAGACAAGTGAAGAGCCTTGAAGTTTTAGAAAAAAAAAACTGTATCTTTCTTCATCACAAGATCACGACAGGGATGATGAGCCGGTCGTTCCCTTCAGTCCCGGGATGACTTCCTGTTTCATCTGCCACATATTATCATCCAGGAGAAACAGTATCTTCTGGCAGTGCTGCCTTGACAAGCTGAAAGACTTGGAATCGAAATCAAGACAGTACCTAGTGATATGCCCTTGCGTCATCTGGCCACGATGAGATCACGAGAAATAACAAAGAATCCATCGGGGTTCGGGAGTTTTCCAGCTAAAAACGAACACACTTATGTAGTTGTGATTACTGAACCACTACTAAACTTCCTATTACTTCCTGTAATCGTGTTTCTAATTCAATGCCGACTATTGAAAGAGGTATAAGGATCAGGAGACTGATCGACTAATTGATTCTCAAATTAAAGTTAATGGTGAATAAGACAGTATCCGTTCAAAGAAATCAACAAATTTTTCTGCCTTCTTGCTTAATCGCAGGCATACTCGCTTTGATCTGAAGATTGATAGCAGGTGCACATGAGCAGTGGGGCACCAGCGACAGACTGTCGCTGCTTCGACTTGATTCACTTCTCTAATCGATCTGAAAGTGCATCTGTTACTCGTTTGACTAATCAAGTTCTGATAATTTGAGTGGAAAACTGTATATCTTTCAGCAGAGGTAGAGAAACGTATTCACGGAGCGTAGACACGAGTTCTAGATTCACTTGTATTCCAAGAACGCTCGACGTGTGAAAGGGTACTGGTCACAGTTTATCTGCTCAAAAATGCCTTTCTCGGGCCCGTGTGGTCAAAAAATCGGAAGGGTGGTTCTGTCAATAGCTTCCCGTGATTAGTATGATACAGCCGATCCAGAAGATTTCCATAATGAAGGCGTCCCAAAAATTACTGTCCACCACGTAGTGCGAGAACTAGATGCAATACCGCGCCAGCAGTGATGTTCAGCTCCTTAGCGGTCTTGTCGTCTTGCCTGTAAACATAGGTCATAGGGTTAGACTGTAGCAATACATGAAAGAAAGTTCGGCACACATCTGTTTCCCCTGGTGAATCAACCTCTGCTGCGGGGGCGGGACGCCAGCCTGCTCCTCGACCTTCTCCTTTATACGCCTAATCTGTTTCATCGTTGGCCCGGTTGTCTTCAATCGTATATGCAGTCAATTATGGCACGAACCTTGTCATCTGCGTCGATGTCGAGCTCAATCTGAAGAGAAAGGTGATTGGTGGGAAACTCCCGTGTTTGTAGATGAGCACACCTCTTTACCAGTAAGGGTCTATTGAGCAGAGGATCAAGTATCAATACGCGTTCGGATCTGTCGATTAAGAGGAAAACTTGCCTTGATCTTGATCAGCATTGTGTGGGATGAGAAAGTAGTGTTCAAATGGTCGTATGACGCGTAAAGACCTCTCAAGTGGTTGCTTGTGAAGGGATCACAAAGTTATTGATATACGACAAAACAAAAGCATTCACTAGAGCTCGTGACTTCTACAGTAACATAGTAAAAATCCCTGCATTCTTCTCTCTTCAAATCTGCAGCAGAAATGCTTGTTTAGTCCTATATCTGAGGGACACTTGTCAACCGATTCGGCAGAATTACTACACTGAAGAGTCGTGCGGCATGCCAAAACCCGAGCTTAAGTTGAGTTTGCTTTAGTTGATGCCAATAAATGTCTTGGTCCACCTTTAACCTCATTCTGACGAGAATTCATTCCACCTCGTCATTATGTAGCGTGAAGTGTGCCTTATGGATGCGGCTTGTAACTACATGCTTACCAGACCAAAAACTTGCCGCTGGCTGTTTTCTTACGATGTCTACTTATGCCTTGGATTTCGTTGACTAATGAAGCTCAGGGTTTCCAGACAAGTCTTCAACGTCCACGTCCTTTCTGCCATTCAAATTTTGCCGGGCCTGCAAGTGATCCGCGTGAGGCCAGAAGATCTCGATCTTCAAAGCTCAGCTTCCGAACATGCAGGCTATCAATTGCAAAGAAAAGGTGGAGGGTTACATATTCAACTATGAAAGCACGATGCCCATGCCCAGGGCCCGGGCCGCAGAAATCGCCGTATCCCCCAACCTCCTGAATCGACATCCGATGAAAGTCCGGCTCAGCTTTGGCTCTCCTTTACTTGTACCCTGACTTTCGCGCTTGCAGAACTATCAGCCCGGCTGACAATGAATGCCGTGAGGTCTTATGTTTTTTCCAGCTAGGAACCCTACAGAACTTTTCGCCTACAAGCAAATTATCAGCTTCAGGTTTACGAACTTCTCTTGCCCCATATGGGACTATCTCTCCATATTTATGAGCCACCTGAACACATTTTGATGCAATATTCTAATCACTTGCTTCTGACGCGCCGAAACAAGTCCTGTTCAACGGTCTATCCCTGGAGTGACAAGTGATGAATACACATATGATACCTCGCACGCTCTGGTTCCGTGTATTTTATCTATAAGACATGAGAGTAGCTTCTTTACACCAGTCTCTTGGCATCCCTACAGAAATGACGAATGACACAACGACGCATACGAAGGCATTGAAGCACGACACACACGATTTGTCTGACCCAATCGTGACTCGGTTGGCAGAGCGCGACGAAACGCCATGGTACAAGAAACGGAATCTACGACTGCTCTACCTCCTTATGTTCCCAACATGCATTGGTGTCGAGATGACTAGCGGGTGCGTCTCACTCTGTTGTCCCACATATGCCATCTGCTTACCTTTGCGATCGGAAGCTTCGATTCGTCCATGATCAATGGCCTTCAAGCGGTGGGTTCCTGGGATACGTGTTCGTGAATGTTTTGCTAGGAAAGCCTGATCGCTGAATGTCAATGTTTAGTCTTCCATTCGCCTCGATCTACTCTTCTTGGTCTTATCTCTGCTATGTACTCCCTTGGCGCCATCATCGTCCTTCCTATCGTACCGGTCGTGACAGACCGTCTCGGCCGTCGACATGCAATCTCCTTCGGAAGTCTACTCATGATTATCGGTGCTGCGTTACAGACCGGTTCTCAAAATTGTGCGTGAACTGTCCAATGTCGGATGTTTCTCGCTGATGGAGGTTGATTCTTTTCAGTCGGCATGTTTGTTGCAGCTCGTCTCATCCTCGGCTTAGGGATCCCGTTCGCTATCGTGGCCGCATCTTCGCTGATCGGAGGCAAGTTAGGTCATTCTCTTCAATGGTTCGCGAACTCACGGTTGATTAAGAGTTGTCACATCCCAAAGAGCGAGCTATCATTGGATCTCTGTTCAACTCCTGCTACTTTATCGGTATTCTAAACGTTTTACCGTCATTGGTGTCACTCTAACGAGAGAATCAATCTCAGGTTCCATCGTGGCGGCTGGGATCACTCTTGGTACTTTTAACATGAATAGCAACTGGGGATGGCGAATCCCATCTTTGCTCCAGGTTGTACCGAGTGCTCTGCAAATCACGTTCGTCTACTTAATGCCTGAGTCACCTCGGTGGTTGATCTCTAAGGGACGGGATGAAGAGGCCAGGAAGATCCTTGTCAAATACCATGCAGAGGGAGATGAGACTTCGGAATTCGTCCAAGCGGAATTTGTTCAAATTCAGAAGACGCTCGAGCTCGAGAAAGAGACAGACAAGGTAGGCTGGCTCCAACTCGTTGCGACAGCAGGTATGCGCCGGCGAATTATAGTCGGCGCATTCCTTGGGCTTGCAACACAATGGAGTGGTAATGGCCTTACTTCGTTAGTCATTCAACAGTTCCTCTCGACTCAGTACGGGTGGCTCAATCCAGACTTTGACAGATACTTCTTGGCACGGATTCTGGACAATGTCGGCGTGCATGATAATTCTACCAAGAACAAAATCAACTTGGGTATCACCTGCTGGGGTTTCGTCAATGCTACGTTTTTCGCATGCATTGCTTCCAGATTTAAGCGCAGAATCATGTATCTTGTACGTCAAGTGTGCATTTTCTCCGCGAGTTCTTGAATTGACGGATATGGTAGACTTGTACAATATCCCTACTGACTGTGTTTGTTGCTTGGACAATAGCAAGTGCTCGGTATGCAATCACAGGGGACCAGGCCTCCTCTCGCGCCGTCATCGTGTATATCACTTTCCACATAGCTCGATTTCCGATCCCCTAACCTAGTCGATCCAGATTCATCTTTTTGTATAGCCCATGCTACAACATGGCTTACAATGCACTCACATACAGTTTGTCACCCACTCATCGTTTACCATGGTCCTTGCCGATTCACCTTGACATTATACAGCATTCCTGGTTGAGCTCTTCCCATTCAAAGTTCGTGCAAAGGGCATCTCGGTCTTCCAATGGTTCAGCCGTGCTGCCGGGTTCTTTAACCAATTCGTTAACCCGATTGGCATCGCAAACGCTGGCTGGAAATACTATATCAGCTACTGCGTCTTTCTCTTATTCGAAGTCCTTTTCGTGTACTTCCTCTTCCCAGAGACGCATGGTCGTACCCTTGAGGAACTTGCGTTCTGTAAGTCTAGATACGCTATACGCTTTTGATGACATTGCTGATGATACCCGCTCAGTGTATGAAGACGATAAGGTAATTGAACAGAAACGACGTGTGGAAGAGGAGATTCACTATGAGAATGAGAAAGTTGTCCAGATTGATGAGCAGGCAGAAAAGAAAGTGTAGGGAGTTTACGACGATGTTTCCCCTCTATTTCAACAGTAACTACACATTTTGTGATATTAATAACGGTTGGCCTTAACAAGTCATCCGACCGAAAGAAGAGAGACTTTTGTTTCTGGTCAACGTTGGAGTGACAGTTTCATTGCGATTGACTTACTGGGGTCCTTCTGATCACTTATATTTGTTGGCTTGGGCATTGCTTCGTACCAAATCTCGAATTAACGATAGTATGGCTAAGTTCATTGGCATGCACTCAAATTTATGATGAATAAGGAATAAACTCGCTGGCTTCCAGCGTTGTGTTTATTCGCAGTGATTTCAGGAATCTCCTCGGCGCAGATCATTTTCGCCCAGATTTTCCAGAAGAAAAGCAAAAAGCGCATCAGCGAATATGAGTTATTTTGAGGTGGGATCATAGATGGAAGGAAGGAGAGGAAAGGACTCCTTATTTGAGGCGAGCAGAAGACAAGCAAGCAGAAGACTAGCCTTTTGACGTCGTTCATGGAATGGATGCAGAAGTCCTGAGTCTTGTGGGCATCACGGTGGAGATAAGGCGGGGATCGATTCGATTTTACCTTGATTGCAAATAGAAAGTTATTTGCAGGCCTAGTCGATCGAGTTCGGACAAGTGTCAAAGAACTCGTACTTAGAGAGCTGCCCACGGCCGTCTTGTCGATGATCGAGATTGCATGGAAACAATGTCGTCACTGTCAGGTACGCGAGAAAGCTTCCGAATGAACATGCTGCCTGCTTTTCTGTTTCCGAGTCACTGCCGCTTTACGGCATGGTATGTTTTTAGAGTCAAAGAAGTTGCTTATCCACCATTCTGGATTGGTTGCTTGCGCATATAGATCCGAGCTTCCCTTATGGCTCTTCTCTGTACTGGTCTCTTCAATCTTCACGAGGTTTTTCGCCGAGATTAACAGAAAGAAGATGTCAGACGAAGAAAGCTGCAGCCGCGATGCGAGAGACCTTTCATACTCTATTGTCACGCGTCTGGCCGAACAGGACCAGATGCCATGGTACCGAAAACGGAATCTGCGTCTCCTCTACCTACTCATGTTCCCAGCATGTTTAGGTGTGGAGATGACGAGCGGGTATGTCATACTTCCCCCGTCCTTCATACTTTCCTGGTACGATGTCAACTTCCAACATGTAGTCTTGACTCGTCAATGATCAACGGTCTCCAAGCGGTCGATTCCTGGAACAGATGTTGGTAAATGTCGCGCAATAAAACCTCCAATATTCAATGTGATCACAGTCTTTCACTCACCGCGGTCTGCTGTTCTCGGTCTGATATCCGCAATGTTTTCGCTTGGTGCAATAGTTGTTCTGCCTTTCGTTCCGCTGGTAACTGATCGCCTTGGTCGTCGACACGCAACCGCACTTGGGAGTTTGTTCACAGTCATCGGAGCTTCAATGCAGACCGGCGCCAAAAACTGTACGTGGATTCGAGAGTTCTTATGCTGTACTATGAAGGAAATCTGTCATATTCAGTCGGCATGTTCGTTGCGTCACGTCTTGTTATTGGTTTGGGTGTCCCACTTTCAATTGTAGCGGCGTCGTCGCTTATTGGAGGTAAGTTAGCATGTTCTGATATAATTCAGTTTAGTTGACGTCGAGATATGTGGCTCGGCAGAAATATCACACCCAAAGGAGAGGGCCATTATCGGCTCTCTGTTCAACTCGTGCTATTACATAGGTATAAGTCACTTTACGTATGTGCATCCCATATCGTTAACGGAGTTGATATCTTAGGCGCAATCGTTGCAGCAGGCGTCACTCTCGGTACCTTTGAGATGAATAGCAACTGGGGATGGCGAATTCCATCTTTACTCCAAGTCGCACCAAGCGCGCTGCAGATTGCTTTCATCTATTTCGTGCCCGAATCACCCAGGTGGTTGATTTCAAAGGGCCGGGGGGATCAAGCTATGGCGGTCATTGTGAAATATCATGCAGAAGGGGATGTAGCGTCTGAGTTCGCCAAGGCTGAATATGTTCAGATCGAGAAGACACTTGAACTTGAGAAGGAGACTGCGAATATGGGATGGGCCCAGCTTGTCGCGACGCCTGGTATGCGTAGACGAGTGCTTATTGGGGCGTTTATTGGTCTTGCAACACAATGGAGTGGGAACGGTCTAACTTCGCACGTCCTACTTATCATATTTGACGTTCAAAAGACGACATCTATGCACACAGGTATTTCCTGTCAAAGATCTTGGACAACGTTGGAGTGCACAGCAATCGCACCAAAAACCTGATCAATCTTGGTATTACCTGCTGGGGATTCTTCAATGCCACAGTCTTTGCATTCACATCCACGCGTTTCAAACGCAGGACTGTGTACCTTGTCCGTCCATTATGCTGATGTCCATATTATAGCCGTTATATAATATATTCGATAGGCTTGTACTATTTCCATGCTGGCGGCATTCACGGGTTGGACGATAGCGAGTGCTCGTTATGCAATCACTGGGAGTCAAGCATCCTCTCGCGCTCTTATCGCGTAAGTCTTCTCAAGTTTTCATTTCCTAACCTCATTCGTCAACCGCATCAGATTCATCTTTCTGTATAGTCCATGTTACAACATGGCTCACAATGCACTGACATATCGTCCGTACTTCCGTGATCATTCCAAATATATACTCACTACCCTTGTTACTTACCTTTCAGCGTATTTGGTCGAAATATTCCCCTTCGAGGTCCGCGCTAAAGGTCTCTCCGTCTTTCAATGGTTCAGCCGAGCCGCCCTGTTTTTCAATCAATTCGTAAACCCTATCGGCATCGCCAATGCTGGATGGAAATACTACATCAGCTACTGCGTCTTCCTCCTCTTCGAAGTCTTTTTTGTATATTTCCTCTTTCCGGAGACACATGGCCGTACCCTGGAAGAACTTGCATTCTGTACGTGCCAGTTCGTCTGTTTGACTCGTGTAAACATACTGATTGTTGGTGCAAGTGTACGAAGACGAGAAAATTGTTGAGCAGGGGAGGAGGGTGGATAAAGGAATACATGAACGTCAGACATAAGTTCCGCAGTTTCAAAGAAGGGACAAAGGGAAAAAATGCAAGGACTCGGCACTGTGCGTAATGTCGTCAAACAAGACATTTCGACAATATTTTTGTTCTCTCGTTGTACCACATATTGAAGTAAAGATCACGTAGTGGAGTTGGGCTGACTTCAGGCTTGCCTTCATCGATTGTCATGAATGTGCTAACGAACACAGCGCTATTCACTAGGAACAGGGGCGAATTATACGCGCAAGGTTGTAGACTCGATCAGTTGTGCATGACCGTTGGATTTGCGAATGATATTTCTTCGTTCATCTCTCCCAAGTTTCTCATACTCTGCAAGAAATACTAGATCAGTTGCTGTCTATCCTCATTTTTCTTTTCTGAAGTCCTTTTTGAGTATTTTATCTTCCAGGGGACATGTCTAGGGGAACACGCGTGTATAGAGTTGCCGAAGAGAAGAAGAAAGTGGACGAAACAGTTCGAAACCAGGCTCGTGCCGATGACGTAAGGAAGGGCTAGAAGTATCAAAATGTGAAGTCGATATTCTTAGTGCCAGGCTCTTGCTTTGAATGTCGGCTGGGGGTGATGACCAAAGTTTTTGTTGACTCTTAGAATAAACGCTGTTGATATCATCTTAAATCGAGAAGAAATGGATTGATGAGAAAGAATGTGCCGAGATTAGTACTTGACAAAAAGAAGTCCGAGCCCTATTCGTCGGCGTATCGCCATGATTGTCAGTACTTGCATACGACGCATATACACGAGACACCTTATTAATCATAGCGCCTCCTCCTTGGGGGGCTTCGAGAGCGCGAAAACGAACGAGATCGCGAGCGACGCCCACCGCCACCGCGGGCACCACCACGCCCACCAAATCCTCTCCCTCGCATCGGCGGCGAATCACTCCTTGGTGGCGGAACTCTTCTATCCCTCTCGAATTCCCTGTCCCTATCCCTCCCGAAGTCAGCTCCACCTCTCCCTCCCCGCCCCCTTCCTCCACCAACAGGCGCATTGGACTCTCCTCTCCAATGTCCTCCACCCCTTCCGGCCCCAGGACCGCTCAATGCACCACCCCATCCTCCATCTCCCCTTCCCACACCTCCAGCTCTCCAACCATTCGTTGCGCCCGGACCCCCTGCACCCGAGCCCTTAATATTGATTTCCGACGGTGCTCCAACACTCTTCGGCAAAAGCACAGCGACGAGCAAAAAGTCCCCAGGTACGAACCTCAGTTCATCCAACGTCCTCTCCTCTTTCTCCCTCTCGCTCGGCTCCTGTGTCCCATCCTCGTCTGCGAGTCGCGGGGCTGTGACGTTGAGGGACCCAGGCTCGCCGAGGATGTCGCGGGAGTAGACCATCCCAAGGTCTTTTTGTGAGAAACGCCCTTTTGCAAGAGAGTCGGCATAGACTGTGCGGAAGGAGAAGCGTGCGAGAGGGTGTCGGTATTCGGGGACAAGAGGCGCGGTGTTGCGAAGGGTGGTAAGGACTTCGCGAAGAGTGGCGTCTTTCCTGCCAGTGGACACAAATCATCAGAGTCTTACATCCATTTGTTAAGTTTGAAATTCACAAACCATGTAAAAATCTGCTGTTCATCGGTAGTTGGAAGTGTGCCATCTTCAAAGAGACTCAGTCTGTGGAAACTTCCAATCTTTACAAATGTCCGAATCAAGAACGGCGCTGTCTACCCAATTTTTAGTCGAAAGAACTATAGAATGGATGGTTTTGACAGACTTTCTCGCGAGAGACAATAGGCTGGCCAGCTGGCGACGTTTCCCCATCCATGATGGCGACTAAAGAAGAAAGGGCACTTATGTAATGGACAAGTTGTTCAACTTTGACCACGACTGTCCAACGGTCTACTCCAACTATCTCCCTATTGTCAATTGGGTCAGACAAACCAGTGCTTCTCCCCTTTCAGCCTTTCACGCCTGGCTGCGTGATCTTTCCTGCAGAGGACCCAACACTCCTGCGTACACTTTCGGTCGCCCAATTTCTGAACGCTTTAATCGGGCGACTGATCACTACGCCTCACGCTGTCATTCCCAAGCATACCAATCTTTACCTTTTCCTATCCCAAAATTCATGACGGTGTCCCTCTGTTTCCATTCGTGTCAGTTTGTATTGATGGATAGTGACATTTCATTTCCTGGTTTATATGAAGTAGTAAGGTTTTACAGAAACATTAGGGGGTTTCAAGGCTGGTGCAACAACCATTTTGAAACGGTTGATTTCGAATGTGTCCTTAGATGTTTGGTGTCCATTGAAGTTGAGGGAACGACGGACATATTTTGGTAGCATGACATAAAGACTGCAGATCCTTGATATGCTGTACCACCTACCCCAGTGACATATGCCTAAAGCACCCTTGGACCTGCTGATTTGCCTTGGGGTGATATGGGGCATCATTGGTGTTGCATGACCTCAACACAATTTGATGAGGTCAATTGTAAGGGCAACTTCTGGAGGTTGCAGTGCAATCACACAACTGGCAGAGGAGAATCCTCAAATTACATTCTGAACTATGTGAGTATGCATTATCTCTGTTATGTGACTGGATTCCTCTCACACAGCTACAGCTTCTCTGCAAAAAAATGAGCAAGCACATGATCAAAAGATGCTCCAGGAGACACACACCATTGTTTTTACCTTAATCAGCATGACAATGCCTCCCTTTATCAAAGCTTATGTCATGGACATGGTATTCCTCAACAGACAGCTGCCAAAGACAATCTAGATTACTGGTTCCAAAGAAATACTCAATGTTTGCAAGGGGTACTTTTATTCTCATCTTTGCTCTTCTATCAGAAACAAGATGATAACTCCAAGTGTCTGATACTTATTATTGCAACTCCAGATATGCAGGAAGCACCCTGGAAATATGGTTATCAATAGTCAATATTCTTAGATCTCACATTTAGGTTTTGCTCAGCACATATTAATCTTCTTATTTTTATGGCTTTGGACCAAAATAAGACTGGTATACCTATTAGATTCATCATTTTTACTGCAAAATCTGAGGCCAAGGTAGCACATGCAGACTATGATGCTGAATTAATTACCTATCCTCTTGGAAAATGGTGAATTGGAATTAATAAGTATCATCAAGGAGTCAAGTCTGGCTTTAATATATATATTGTGATAACTTAATTCTTACAAGTGATATGCTCTGATGGAGATCTAGACAAACACTGTCTTGTTACTCTGTATTTTCCATGTCTTGTAACAAACATCTAGCATGCATTTGAAAAAGAAATCAATGCATTGGTGTCTTACAAAGGTAATGATGCAACTCTTGAAGAACATCATGAACTATTAGGAGGCTATCAACATCTATAATGCCAAGGTGAACCACTTAAGGATGCTGTAAGGGCAACCTCTGGGAGTTGCGGCTCAATCACACAACTAGCAGAGGGAAATCCAAAGTTGTATTAGACAGGGTAATCAATGATACAATGGTACTAATCACCTAGCAGAGGGAA
>JAGGAQ010006107.1:0-37808 GCA_017657225.1 Termitomyces sp. T69sscA
ACAACTGAAGATACTTGACATAATTAAAATCTAGATCTCGGACATGCCGTGCCTCGCAACGGCCCATACCTCTTTATGTCATACCATTCACTTGTTCTTATTCATTCGTCGTCATTTCCCTCCACACTTATCCCAGTTCTCTCCGATTGACTAAGATCTTTCTTGTGACGGACACCGTGACCCGCTGTCCTTACGATGATGCATGGCTTGTGATGGAATGATGGCAGCCACAGGCAGAGGAATGATGCGAGGGCTGGAATACTGACTCATATATGAGCCCTCCAACTGTATAATTTCCGAACAAGGACTTGGACCAGGTTGGAACAAATATCGACATTGAAAAGCTTACCACCGCTGAACAGTCGTCACACCCTATCAGTGTCAGTTATCTTTGATATTTATTTTTAATATGGCCGACATGCGCTAGAACGTTCAAGCATGACCGATGTTCACTTGGGATGCATATCGACACCGAAAAGGTCACCGTCTGTTACACTCCTCCTGAATGCCAAATTCAAACTCAACTTGCATCGCCAATCTGCGCCGGAACGTTCGGGCTATTAAGCACCGGCGCAGAAAACGCATGTCAAGGTAGAAAGGATATTCGACACTACGTTTCTTGTCAGGTCCACATCCGCTGGCATTGGCAGTTAGAGCTTCCATTGGTTTCTAAATCCGTTGAGAAAGCCTAATTTTCACGGATATTTGACTAGATATGCAAATATGTTTCTCGTCGTACGAGTGGCCTCTCGTACCGCCCCAAAACCAAAAATTCCCCACCTGTGAATCTACCTAAACGGTCAAACTCTGTCCGTATGCAATGGCTAGCAAGACGCACATTACTCAGCCACATAAGAACCGGACTTTTTAGTTTCTGTTTGCTGATAGGGACAAGTCCCGCTGAACACCAACGTACCCAACTCATTCGCCACGGCCTGCACGGCCTGCCTCCGGTATACATCGTAAAGGTTGTACACTGTAATCAGATCGTTCGTACAGTACGTTGCCGTCATGGTATATTGCGTCGCAGTCCCGCCGCAGATGCTCATCGCCCTGAGCTCCTCGGTGTAGGAACCGAAAACCATGTGGTTCCATTCTACAGGACCATTCGCAAGCACATAGCGCAGAACCGACTGCGTCGGCGAATTGTAGGACCCCACGAGGCGCTCGATGAATAAAGAGCCGCCGAAGATGACATCGCGGCTCGCGCCAATGGCGTTGTCCTTTCCGTGCGTCGAGTTGATCGGGCCGGTCTGTTACAAGGTGGTCTCGGTAAGAACCAGTGTTCGTCGTTGACAAGGGAAGGGATGCAACGTACATACCACTCCCCGTGGAGAAACGAGCCGGTCTTGTTGATAAAGGCACTAGCGGGAGTTGTGAACTGCCACTCGTTGGTTGTGAAGCCTGGGTACAATCCGTGCGGGCACTTGGGGTCTTCAAGAGGGGCTACTTCTTCTTTTGCTATCTGGCTTTCGGATCCCGAGACCAGAGAAAGCTGCGACAGGCAAAGTGCAATTGAAACAATAGCAGCGAGCATGGGAAGGAATAATAGGTTGATGATTGACTCTTGCAGGACGTGGTATTTATCAGGACTCGCTCATATCGTGGACATGAACGGTTCTTCTGGAGGTCATTTGACGACCCGAAAACTTCGATTGACACTCCCCCTCGATTCAATAACTTGACGTATACCAAATTTGACTTTCGACACCTGATTCTAGAGTGGCGGGAGAGCTGTACTGACATCAAGTTTCATACTATGACATCCGTGTTGGGGATTGCAGTCGACGTAAAACATTCTTTATAAGGTAAAGGTAGCTCGGTGAATACTGAACACATGATTACTCATTAGTACTAATGCAAGAACAATTAGAGTTGGATGCAAGGACCACGTTCGATTCTTGGTAGGTTAACGTTTGACATGTACCATGGAGAAGGAGTAACCTTTTATATTTGGTTTCGTAACAAGCAACTTGAACCTCACGAAAATAATGACCGAACTTTCGATACTCGCTCACAAATCCAAAAGTCTGTCTTGTAATGATTTCTACTCATGCTTGGAGATGGTTGAGCCCATCATTTTCCTGCTGATGTGAGATGAGCTTGAGTCCTAATGAAGTATTCATAACATACCAACGGGACAAGTTCCAACGAATTCTAGGGCATGCAGCTCCTTTGCCACAGCACCTACCGCGTCCGACCGGAAGGTATTGTAAAAGTCATATGCGTTGACCACTTTGTCGGTGCAATACGTCGCGGTCATGCTGACATAAGTTGCAGTACCACCACAGATGCTCATCACTCTCATTTCTTCCGTATACGTCGCAAGCGTAAGGCCATCCAATGGGAGAGTGCCATTATGCAAGGAGAATCGAAGGACAGATTGTGTAGGTGTCCGATAATGTCCTACGAGCTCCTCGGTGAAAGTGGAATTGCCGACTGCGCCAGTACGAGTGGAGCCCACGGTGTTGTCCTTACCATGTGTCGCGATCACGGAACCAATCTATGCTCGATATTTACTAGGAATCAACATTAAAGTGCATATATCTACTCACATACCACTCAGAGTGGAAGAAGGATCCGGTTTTGTTGATGAATTCGGCCGCAGGGACGTTGAATTGCCAAACGTTGCTTTCAAAGCCAGAGTGAGTGCCCTTTTTGCATTGCGGGTCTTCTACCTTTCGAGGGTTAACAGTCGCTCCTAGAGCCAGGAGGACAGTTGAGGCGAAGAGGAGTGCGCGGAAAACCATAGAGAAAATGTGTTGACGGGAAGAATGGTGAATTGAAGCTTATATACACACACCCAAGTAGCTTTTCGGATCAGGTATGGCGAGTGACAGAATACCGGACTCTTCTTATAGAACTGGAATGGAAGAGAATCTAGGACCCAACTCTCGGAGACCAAGGCATTCATAATCCAAACTTGACTTCAAGGAGCATTTGCAACCAGTGCGTTAACGTTCAAGCTTTAATGTTCAAAAGGGAGAAGTATGCGTTGAATAGGACCAAGCCATGGCGCGAACTGTCACGCCACATGGTAAGTATGTGATTATCGTTTCTCGTGACTTGCCCAGATAGGCAGGCGTATCAACGATTTTTTCTGATTTTTAGGTTGCACAAACGGTCGTCTTGTCGTATATAGACCGGCGCCAAGTCTTCCCCATCGCGATACTCACCATGAACGCCGTTGTAGCCTTGGCTACCCATCCATGTATTCCTACATTGCCCAACATTTGCCAATTTTTGTCGCGGCAATCTAAGCGGCCATATCTCAACGCTCATGCCTTCATTGATGTCTGCAACGAATAGCGATCTAAAAATCAATTTCGTGCCCGAGTAGCTCAGATTGGCGATCCCTTGTTATTCCATCGTGCTGGTCGGACCTTCAATGCCAATGATGATATCTTTAATACTAGCAGAACCAAAGTATGACCGTTTCTATGAGCAGCTGGATGCATAAAAGGATCCGTCAAAACGCTGCGTTTGTGAGATCTCGCGTCACAGTTCCAGACAAAAAAGATCAAGATGTCTTTCGCGGAACTTGAACTTGGTCTGACAACATACCACAGGTCGATGACGTCTGATTCGAATCTTCAAGCTACAACGCGATTTTTCTGTCTCCTACTATCAGCATGGCACCTGTTAGGAGTGCAAGAGTCATCCTTGAGTCGATCCCACCAGGTTGGGCTTTCACTGTCTCTGTTGGTTGAGTTGTGACTTTGTGCAGGCTTTTCAGTACCCGGGGAAACCACCGTATACGACGACAGTAAAATGATTGATCTGGAGGGCGTCCCACTGAATGGAGGTTTTCTGCTCAAGACTCTAGTTCTATCCATCGACCCGTACATGAGGGGCAGGATGCGGTCGACCGAAATCAAATCTTATGCAGTAAGCTGCAAACAAATCGAGACGTGACATCGACATACTGAGCCTGTGATTAGGAAGCTTTCACACTTGGAGAACCGTAAGCTCGCAATATGACTGGAGGGGTGATAAGCATACGATGACATCAGGTTGACGGGCTATGGTGTTGGGGTCATCGTTCGTTCCGAAAATCCAAAAGTCAAAAGAGGGGATATCACTTGTCAGGAATGCTTAGTCTGTGTAACCTTTTCCTTTCCATCAGTATCTAATTATTCTTTTAACCCATGGGGAATAAAGCATTCACAAGGACATCGAAGGACTAACTATGCTCAAGAACAAACACGATTTGCCTTGGTCTCTGTACGTCGGCGTTGTTGGTATGTCAGGTATGTGTGAAAGCAATGAAGGTTCTGAAGACTAAGTCAAAAACAGGGAAAACTGCTTTCATGGCGTGGAAGGAGTATTCGCATGCAAAAAAAGTGAGTAGAAATGAGGATTACGGAACCGAGGAGATAGATTATCAACGTGCGACGGCCGGAGGGGGTGAGTGATTCAAATTCATCAGTTCACTTCCCTGCTCAGGCCTGAGATGGTTGATGAATCAGGGCCTGTGGGGTCGTAAGTCTTCCTTTCTTACGGTTGTACTATGAAATTTTTCATGATGTTCCAGACTTGTCATTCAGCTGGCGAAGTTGGATGGGCTGAAGGTCATAGCTTCTGCTGGTTTGAACGAAAAGGTCAAGTTCATGGAGGCCATTGGTGCTGACGTCGCTTTCAACTATAAGAAGACAAGGCCATCGGATGTCTTGAACAAAGAGGGCCCAATCGATGTGTCGGTTATTATGTGCGTAGCTGTTGTAAAGAGCATTTACTTTGGAACAGATACTTACTGGGATAATGTAGGAGGGGAAACGCTAGAGGCCGCATTAGATGCGGCTTCTGTTGGAGCCCGATCCATGGTTAGTGTCCAATTTTCGCTTCCGAGTCGTCGAACTAACCCTGAATTCCTTGGAACAGGAATGCGGAATAATCTCCGGTAAGACCAAGTTTCAACGAGTCCTGACAAGAAATAATACGAATATTTCACCGGATATAATGCTGACAATGGGGTACCTATCCACGTGAGTCAATTCCTCGTTGAGCAAGTCATGACTCACGTTTCATTTTTTTACAGTCAGAACCTTATGAATATCGTAGCCAATTCGATCTCTATGCATGGATTTATCATATTCAAACTCGAGCTTGAGTATCAGGAAGAATTTGACGCGACTATCCCAGACAAGGTAGCTAGTGGAGAGTTCAAGTATACCGAAGAAATTACCGAAGGCTTGGACAAGGTCGGTGATGTGATACTTGCGGTTCAGAAGGGCCAAAACAAGGCCAAGGCGGTGATCAAAGTCGCAGATGATTAGTAGTATGATCCAGTCGTCTGTGCAGTGGTTGTTCGTGTTCGGGAGGTTTTGACAAAATACGATTATCCGTGCCCTTCAACAAATTTCCGCCTGTAGATTTAGCTTGATGGGGCATGCATCAAAAAGACATTTCAGTCACGAGGTCGTCAAGGTAAGGACTCCGAAGTGTGGGAATCCTTGGGCGCTTGATCGATCCAGTGAATCGCCGCACAGAAGTATTGACAATTACAGTCGCAACGACCTCGCCACAATTTTTGTCTCGACACGCACAATAAATCATGATGAATATGGAAATTGACGAAGAAATCTTCCAGGGGACAAGTTCGCGGCCGCAAAGGAGAGTGATCGCGCCGGTCGACGAAGCTCACCCATTCGATGTGGAAAGCTACATCTCAAATTACTCAGGTATCGAATTGCCTCCTGCCTCTGAGACTCTTTTGCAGAAAAGTTCTCCTTACGATACTTTATATGACTAGGCCGTTCTGCTATTGACCGCCTGACTCACATCGTCCAAACATGTCCATCAATCGCGCCTGAGGCCTTCCAACTGGCTGTTCAACATATCCATCAATCGCGCAATCCAGGTCTCTATCAGAACTTGCTTTCGGCTTATGAAAATGCTTCAAGTTGCTTGGATCTACCTGCTACGCTGCCCAATCCAGTGGAATTAGCACCGTTGAATGTGGAGTGGGCGGACGAGACAACAGCGAAAAATAACGGGGAGAAGACCAAGTTGGAGGTGGAGTTGAAGACCTACTCAAACAATATGATTAAAGAAAGCATTCGTGTGAGTTGTATATGCTTTTGTCTAGCTGTCTGCCTGTCTGACTTAACTAGATGGCTCATCGTGATTTGGGTCTCTTCTATCGATCAATCGGCGAATACTCGACGTCTCTCAAACAACTTGCAAAAATAAGGGAGTACTGTACCACCAGCCAACATATCCTCGACATGTGTCTGTCCGTCCTCGAGGTGTGATCGTCTTTCCTTGCACCTTGTTCCTGTCCGATACCTCGCTGTAGCTCCTTCTGGAACAAAGACACTACTCTCACATTCCCACCTATATCTTTAAGGCTGAAGCTGCTCTCGATGCTACACAGAACTCGGCGAATGCAGGCAATGCTGGCAATGGAGGGAGCAGCGGCGTACACACTCCTTCTGTCACGACTGGAAAGAAGAAGAGTTCTCTGGAGCGACAGCAGGTTCAATCTAAGCTTGAGCTTGCAACAGCGCTTTCGCATCTTGGGCAGGCAAACTACGAGAAAGCGGCACAGAGCTTCCTCCGAATCGGGCCTGTGAAGGAGCTGGGCGATTGGATTGGAACGGTGCGTTTGTACGACAGTGTAGTGCCTCCTTTTAGATCTGTCGTGTTTAGGTTGTGTCCCCTGGGGATATTGCCATCTATGGCACGCTATGTGCACTTTCAAGTTTGCCACGCTCGGTTCTCAGGAGCCACCTTCTCGGTAATGCTGTGTTCAACGTCTACATCGAACAGGAGCCATACGTCCGAGAACTTATCGAAGCGTACATGGGAAGCAATTTCAAGACTGTTCTGGAGCTGCTCAACCGATATTCGGTGCGTTTTGCTTACCCCTTTATCGCGTATCAGTTATTGAGCATTTGATAGACACGACATCTAATCGATATTCACCTGGCGCCACACATCATCGATCTTATTGATCAGATTCGGAACTGGGCGGTGGTGTTGTATTTCCAGCCTTTCTCAACGATAAAGCTTGATCGAATGAGTAAGGCGTTCGGATGGAGTTTAGAAGAGGTGGAGAAGAATGTTGTACAGCTCATCCAAAATGGAAGTATACAAGGACGTGTAGACAGCCAGAACAAGGTCCACCCTTTCCCATTCGTTCTGTATGCGATCTGACAACAAGACAGATTTTATACGCGAAGAAGACAGACTATCGTGCAGACCTCTTCGCTCGGGCTATCAAGGCCGCAGCAGACACTCAAGCCACGAATAGGAAGCTGCTTTTGAGGATGAAGCTGTAGCTTTCTATATCTAACCGCTTGAAGTATGACCCGCTCACATAATTTCCAGGCAACAAGCCGAATTGGTAATCAAGCCTCCCAAAGGGACGACAAGCTCGGCTATGATGGACATATGACCGAGGCTCAAATGGCTTAGTTACTTGTATCTGTCTACCCCTTTGGGTGGCGTCATTGTTTCACTGTCGTCGTCATCTCCAATGTGAAGATCTTGTATGCTTCTTGATTGTACGCTATACTTCTTTTTTCTAGAGCATCATACTGTGGATCCCTGTCTATCTCTACAGGCGCACTGAATAAGAATGTTGATACGTCGTCGTCGGTTGCGCTTAACGGATTGACAGCCGCGTTGTCGCCGCCATGTCACGTCCTGATAATAGAATGCTGATTACTTCTTAGAAATCGTCATTTGTACTCTCCAGGACGTTTTCTGTGACTTGGAGCACACATCTAGATTCGAGACTCAGTACTCAGTAATCAACCTCCGTCTCTCTGAAATGGCGGTGTACCGCCCAACGTCCCACGAACTCTATAGGTCATGTATGTACCTTTTTGTAACGCTTACTTTGATTCTCGGTCTCTTCCACTTATCAGCGGCGGACCATCATCGTGCCACGACTTCGAAGATTTACTTGGCCTTTGGTCCAGTAATTCGGTCATCGGTTTCATGTTACACTTCCTTCAAGTTAGTGGGCTACTAGTTTTAGAATCGACAACTCCAGATGAAGTTCCTAAATTTCGGCTAAGTGATGGGAGAACTTGCTTCGCCGACAACGTGACAGGCCAAGTAGAAATATTCCGACCCTTTGGCTGCTGATGAAACTCGATCATGGCGCTGACAGTATTTGTGCATATCTTGGTCCGGTGATTAACTGTCCTAGTACGTCGATCAAGTGATCTAGACGTCAATTATTAGCACCTGTCCTTTACAGTATATCGACTGCTCCATAAAATGAACGTTAGGTTGAACAAATGCCTACACTTCTGCCCTGCCTTCGACTATCTCCCATTCTGAGCCATGACATCGAACATTAAGCCATCTATTCCATTGGACAGCAAATTAGGAGCAGCATTTATTGGTAACCTCATTGCCGCGGTGTAAGTTGAACTTGCTGATTCATCTTCTCATCCTCTTAATGAGAAGGCAAATATTTTAGCTTCTATGGAATCACTTGTGTCCAGACCTACATATACTTCAGAAAAAGTGGCCGAGACCAAAGTTGGTTTCAAGGAGTGGTCAGTGCCTCAGTACATATCGTTTTACTCCATTGATCAGATTGACCCAGATCTACTTTCTCTGGTGTGCAATGCCGCAATGATAATCAGTCCGATACTCATCAATACACATGTAGGATCCTAGATACTCTTCACCTGGCATTCACAAGTCATGGATTGTATTATTATCTGGTGTCCAACTTCGGAAATTATGTGACCCTAATGTCGCCCTCATGGTATACTTACCTTAAAACACTCCCTATCGAGTGCCTCTAATGCGACGTATGTCACAGGAGCGTTCTGGTGCGCCCACTCATCTGAGTGTGCTCTTGTTCCTGAAAGACGACTTTTTTGCCGACAGGCTCAAGTATATGTTACGGTATCAGGTTTTCATTATACCCTTCATTGCCTTGGAGGCCTGACAGGGATTATGCAGTCCATGAATGACCTGATTATCAGATGGTATGTCATAAACTACAAGCAAGCCCTGCTGTGATCAGTTCACCGATTGAACGACATTCAGTATCTTTGGACGTCGTGTCTGGTTGAGTACGCCGCTAACTCTGAAAGCATAATCGAAGCGCTAAAGAAGGACAGTGACTGGCAAGAATACCCTCATTGCGGTTTCTATCGTGAGTCTATTACTCTTACAGAGCTGAGCACTTGAGGAAAGAGAATGGCAGGGCATAACATCATTGTTGACATTCGGTATTATCTCGTTCTCCTTCCACAAGCATGTCTTAATGCAAATATGAATCTGTAGGTTCAGGTTTCGGTGAGCCAGAACAGCCTCCTTCTTTTGACATATTAACAGGTTCCTAGCATTTGCCTCCCTTGCGTTTGTATCAAATACTCCACAAAAAAGGAGGTTAACTCTGATCCCTGTACATTCAGGTTCCATGAGACGTTCTCTGGCTTCAATGAAATCTCCGTTGAGTTAGGAAGTGGTCTCATCTACTTTTGCACGCTGATTGACTGTAGTACCTCCTATATTTGGCCCTGGGAAGTAGCGTAGTGGCGGATTTTCTCATTGCTGGCTTACTCTGCATAAACTTATGGAAACAGCGCACTAGCTTTAATAAGTGAGTAGGGAAACCAATACGACGTGTAATTACACAAGCTCATTCAAAGCCAAGGACAAAATCTCTTATCAGGACGCTGATGCTGTACACCATCAATACAGGCAAGTAATTTTTAATCTGCGATTTATGTAAAGCACTAATTCGGCCAAAATAGCCCTTCTGACTACGTGAGCGTGTCCTTGACCTTGATTAGTTGTCTCTCAAATCACAAGATAGTGTTTGTTCTGTAACATCGTTTATCACATACGCCATCTGGCCAAATGATTTCATATTTATTGGTATTTACTTCTGTCTGAGTAAACGTGAGTATATCATTCTAGTTCTTTCTCAATTACTAACTATATGTCTAGTGTTTCTCAACAGTTTATTGGCAACGTTGAACAGCAGGGAGACCTTCTCCGAAAAAATTGGCGGAATCAAGGCTTTCTCTGGTGCATCCTTCACTGCGACTGAGTCAAGGAATACGCTAGGTAGCAAGCACCAACCGGTATGCGCATATTCCCAAGTTCCTCCTACCTAAGAGTTGTTTATTCGCCTTTCTCCTCTAGCCTTTCCTCGTTAACATCAACCGAGAAGTGATCAGAGATAATCATCAGATGAAAAACCAGTCGTCCAGTCCGTAAGGTGCCTCTGTCCACCAATATTCATTCCTTTTATCTTCATGGAAAACGAATGTGTGATGGACCATGGTGGACGGACTCTATCACGGACAACTGGGCGGATGCTTGATTTTCTATGATCTACAAATAATTATGAATCAGGCTTCAGAGGATTGTTGAATCCCTTGGAATGCATTCTGCACATAAAGAACAGCTGAAACTAGGCAGCGCCAATCTTTGCTTTGATAATGTCGCTTAACGAGCTGGCATCAACATGCTAGTACGGGAAGACAGGTCAACGACTTGTCAGTGGTGCGCTTGAAGAACGGATAGAATACAGCAAGCAGCAGTGTTGATTTTTGCAGAAGTCGCGAAGCGGTGACCGAACAGTAGGGGAACCAGTTTTAAGACTAGAAGAATTCTCAGAGGTTCATGACAGTATGTTTCGCAAGAGGAACGTTTGTCTTGATGACGACAACTGATATGATAGTTCCCGTTCGCAGCTTGGAAGATGCGAGACCATTCTATCTTGTTCAGGTCGAGTCTTCAATGTTGTTGAGAATTGGTAGATGATAAATACATTGGCGTATTCGCAGACTGAAAGGGTCCTCTGTGTCCTTGTAAGGTGCTATTTTCGGATTGCATACAAGAATCCATCGTAGCCCTTCTCTCCAACAGTTCCGGTGGTTGTCGCGTCTACTTCCTTGTCACCCTCTATTGCTTTCAACAAACTTCTGACTCCCTCTACGCTGTCGTCACTGTACGAAGGATCTGCAACTCTCCCATGACGGACGACGTTGTCTACAATCTGTCGTCCATTAGATAAAGATATGTCACACGAACGCACTCACAATTACGCCGTTTTTCCGCACCAGCCGTTTACCTTCAGTGAAGTACGTTGCATTTGAAAGTTTATCTGCATCAATGAAAACCAAGTCAAATAGAACATCAGGTTGGATTTTCGCAAGAGAGTCCACAGCTTTGCCAACTATGACCTCGACTTTGGAGGAGAGACCCGCAATAGCGATGTTATCTCTGGCAACCTGCGTTCCAATCACCCCCATGTGAACCAATCAGGCGAGAGTGTAATGAATTAAATTGGCTTGCCTTTGCGTATTTCTCGCTCAACTCCAAAGTAATCAATTTTCCATCGGCGGGGAGGGCCCTGGCTAACCATATGGTAGAATACCTGTGTATTGAAAATCAGTCGAAATGTGTTACCTGGGATACGTAATCTGGGCATATGTCTCACCCTCCAAGAGTGCCAACTTCCAAGATACGCTTTGCATTGATGGACTCGGCCAAAAGCTTCAAAAGCTTCCCCTGGGCGGCGCTGACCGCTATCTTGGGTAGGTCGTTGGCTGTGCTATTCGCGAGCACCGCATCAAGAATAGAATCCTTCTCGTTGAGAAAAGAATTGTGGTACTGGTCGGACCTTGCCCAAATTTCTTCAGCCGCTGAGGTAGGTGTTTGTGAATACATGATGAAAGTGAATCAGGATTAGCGGTTCTCGATTGGTATGCCACTGAAATGAGCACAGGTACTGAACATGTTATTGAATTGTCTGGAAATACGTATCTGATAAGGCCACGTGAGATCTACTTTCTGAATGTATGGTTTTTATAGCATCACATCACCCATTCTCGTTCTCTCCGTAGCTCCTCTGCCCGGCGATCAACGACGCGCTTAACCACATTACCCCAAATGTCACTAGGTTCCTTAATGGGCTCCTCTAAGCTTCCACTCTCCTTGTAGTGCTTTTCCGCTTCTGCAAAGTCCATCACGACGCAGTTGTCGACCGTTAAAGGTCGCGCTATGTTCCATCTGACAAGAACGGGCCTGGAAGGAACATTGTGAGGCGGAATGACGGAACGGCCGCGATGGACGTCCTCGAATATCAGCGATACGTCATCTTCATCTATTGGTAGCTTGCTATTATATGTGTCAGACTTCGTCACGGAAAATGAATAAACAACGCACTTGATTGCCTCCCCAGTCAGCTTGATTTCGCGGTGCAGGAGATCACGTAAGAGACGTTCATAAAGCTTTTTTCGATTCTTGATAGGGAGCGGGTTCGGAATCGGCTTGCCAGCGAGTTCACAAAGGATGTAAGTCGCAACATGAAGTCCGAAAATCGATGGTAGAGGTCCTAGAAGGAATGAGAACGGGGATATATATACGACGTCAATAGCTGACCTAAAACAGGTAGAATCCGAACTCTAAAATCGTCGAAAGCGCCAAGCTCTTTGACTGGACCTTTTTGAAATTCTTCCTCAGGAAGAGGTAGTAATTTGACATCCCCCGGAACCTCAGTGGAATAGACAACGGGAATTCCTGACGAGACACCTTGTAAACGCAGCCGTCGCCGTACAGACCGAGCCAGAGGGTCATATATTGTACTAGAAATATCACTGATCTGAATCCGTGTAGGATCGCATTTAGCTCCAGCACCCATGGACGAGAAGACCTGAACCAAGGCAATCAGCTCCAAAAAACTGGCAGAGTGTATTCATACCTTAATTTGATGTTCATGACAGTACTTCAGAAGGTCGACCTTTGTCGTGATATTGTCAATTGCATCTACAATACGTAATATGAGGGATGAGGCACCGAAATCCGGCTAAAACGCACCAATTACCCAGTCGGCACCGTCAAGAAGGTCCCCACCTTCATCCTTCCGCCATATATCTATCCGTGCATCAACATCGACCCATCGGGCAATTTTCCTCAAAGCCCGTTCTATGGACTTGACTTTGGGTGTTCCAACGTCGGTCAAGGTAGCTGTCGCGTGGCGATTCAAGGACGAGAGTGTGACATAGTCAAAATCGACTAGCCGTATTTGAGATATACCTCTTGAAAGACACCTTGATAACATAGATTACAGAGTCTCTGAAGACACTCACGATCGAACTAGCATGACTGCTGCCCAGCTCCCCACGCCTCCGCAACCCACGATCACAACCTTCCCGCGTCGAATCTTGGCCATTCCGTCGTTTCCGAAGAATGCATAATTTCGTGCGAGTTGCTCCCTTATGAGTTCCTCGTCGTAATCTCCCGAAATTTTATCCGACTGCTTGATTGTGGGCGACGGAGGGGTGTTATTGGTATAACTGTTCACGTCAAGGCTCGACCTCTGGGTTGCCAACGAGCGATTGATCTCCTCCGTGAGTTGCTTTCGTCTTTCTCTCTTGGAGTACGCTGAATATACCGAAATTAAGCATGCAGTAGCCACAGAGGCGCCAACGGCAGTAGCAATAAGTTGATTCTGGTGTGAATGAAAATTCATTATTTTCTGTGTGACACGTCACGACAATACTTATCTAATTTTCTCATCATGCTACGATTACCCCTTCAATTTTTCTGGACGTCGTTTCGGACATATCGCGTTGGGCTGGCTCTTCAGAATGAAGTTGTGATGTAGAACAGGCTCAAACATCTGAATACAGCGAAAATCAATGTTTGACAAGACAAAGAGCGATAGGCCACGCTTCGTTTGATCGCCGGCCGGGACCTATCAGAGATCAGTCGATATCAATTTTGTTGGTCTATTCAAAACGATTACACTATGCCTAACTTATCTTTCTTGGACGTTATCAACGTCTGTGACAATACTCGTCCTCATCAATCGTCTCCAACGCCATCCATCTATGATGCAGAGCTACTGGTCCCATTTTATCTATCAGTATCTCCCGACAGCCCGGTCATCGGACTGGTTCGGCCCGTTATCCTCAAACAACTGGTTCTCGAAAACAAGCGGAGTCGCGAGCTTGGCCTCCAGGAAATGTGGGCTCTTAATGTTGTTGAAACAGCCTACATACCGCGGAACAATAGAAATCTTGGCCCATCAGTGTCGTTTTGCAGTTGGCTTGATTCTCACGTCCAACGCACGGCAGCCATGAAGGAATTATGTGAAAGGTGGCGAGATACTTTGTTGTTTGAGGATGTCTGCGGACCTAAAAAGTGGCGTGCGGAATTATATCCTATCTATGCTGATCCCCTCGGTGTACACGACCATCCAAAGGATGCGAACTTTGGTCAGGCACTCAATTTCGTTTTCGAGATGGAACGATCAGCCTGTGCTCTTTTTGGCCTTATCACGTATGGAGTGCACATGTCCATATACAATGAATCCCAAGCGGACGGCGAGAAGAGCCTGAAGGTTTGGGTGCCAACACGTGCCCGAACAAAACAAACGTAGGTCCAAACTGGACTAAGACTAGTTCGTATTACGCAATGACTCAATAGCGGATACATGACAGATTCCCTGGACTCCTTGACAATACAGTTGCAGGGGGAATTCCGAGTGGCATGTCGATGTTCGAATCAATGGTGAAGGAATGCATGGAGGAAGCTAGCATTCCTGATTTTGTCGTAAGGAAGTATGCACGAACCGTTGGAGCAATCAGCTACTTCTATAGGTTTCCCTGATCCCCGTTGACATATGGTTTCATCAGAAACTGATACTTATACTAGGACGTCTACAGGCTGGCTTCAGCCCGAAGTGGAGTGGGTATTTACAAGGGTTCTCATTCCATTCCAGAAACTAAGAATGCTAAAGATACGTCTACGACATCTGTATCCCCGCCGACGTGGATTCGAAGATATTTGAGCCTCGGCCCCTTGACGGGGAAGTGGAGTCGTTTGAAGTATGGGTTCTTTACCTCTTCCTTCTCGTTGTGATGATTCATTATTATTTCTTAGCTTCTTACCCATGTTGAGGTGGTGCAGAAGATGCGGGCAGGGATGTTCAAACCAAATTGTGCACTAGGTTAGTGCTTCGTTTACTTAACTCCGTGATAGATACCTGACTCGTGTATGTAGTCCTCATCGATCTTTTTATCCGTCTCGGCTACATTACGCCCGAGAACGAGCCCGATTACATCAAGATTATAACTCGTCTGCATGGAACGTTTGACTTGGAACGGTGGTAGTGTCTTTGGTCCATCTCACCGTCTGCAACCATGAGATTGAGCAATGGAAAGGATTCAAGATTTGACAGCGTCAACGTGAATGTTGGTAGAATGTTGACGTTTTACTTATAGAGCAATGAGATCTCCTGGATCTCCACGTGTGGTTCTGGCCAAATGATATATACTATTTTGAGTTCTTCCAACACCTGGAATCATTAAATTTGCCCGCACTACTCGCTTCCTTTGACATTATAAATGACTCGGCAAGTTAAGAGTTCAAGGTCTTGTTCCCCGTATCTCATTTCTTCTTCCCTTGCTACATGTTATCGTTTGCTGTGAAAGTAGTGCAGGATATCGGCATCGCTGTATGGGATGTGAGCCTCACTCTGGTCAATCTCGTCATGCCGAAACGTAAAGTTGGTAAAGTGACCCCTGTTGGGCACCCAGGTGCGGATGGAAAATGGCCAGAGTACATCCCTCCAAAGGAAGGTGACAGCCGATGTTCATGCCCCGCTCTCAATGCGATGGCCAACCACGGTGTGTATTCTCGACGTTTCTTATCGTGGACAATCAGCTGATGAACGTTCTCACAGGCATCCTTCCACGCAACGGAAAGAACATCTCGTTCAAAGAGATGGGATCCCTCATTAACAAGACATACAACTTTGCTCCTACCTTCTGCTTCTTTGTGCCTAACTATGCTGCCAATATGTTGGAGAAGAACTATAACACGGACACGTTTGACCTCGCTGAATTGGACCTCCATAACGCGATTGAACACGATGCCTCCCTTGTTCGTGAGTTCTCACGCTCTATCTAATGGGAATAGTCATGTGAGACTGAGCCTCCTCTCCTCTTTCAAGGGCAAGATCTACATTTCGAGCCAAATCAGGCTACAATACATGTACCTTACGTGAAGGAGCTACTTGAATCTGCTACGGGGAAAGACACTGATGGCAACGAGGTCCTCACGATTTCCGACCTCTCCCGTGTATTGTCAAAACGCCGTGCCGAATCCCGAGCTAGCAATCCCAAGTTCTCTCTCAGTAAAGTGCACAAGATGTTTGGGAGCTCAAAGTGCGTCCTTTTTCTGTACCCTCGAGGGTTGTGCTGATACATGCCTCATTTTCTTAAGCTCTTCGACACTACTCACAATCTTTGGTGGTCGTGTTAAGGACTTAGAAACCATTCTGCTCGAGGAGCGTCTTCCTGACGGCTGGGAGTCTAGGATCAGGGAAAACCAGGGTTTGACCCTTCTTACCTTCAACAGAATCGTTTTAAAGGTGGAAAGAGGAGTTGATGAGTCAGAGTTCGCTCGATCCTAGGAATTGAGGAATCCACATGCTCAAGGGCTGAACAATTGGAATGATACAAACTAACTCCATAACATCTTTACTAGTACTTTGTCAAAAGTCCGACAGCCTTTCGATGCGTCACGCAGGAATGTGGTATAAACTGTGTATTATTCTTGAAACAGGTGAGGGCATGTCCGAAAGTGCAATACAGCTTCCGTGAATTCTGTTCTTGCTGCCCCATGCTGGACTGTTTGTTATTCGAAAGGCGACAGATTACTCGCCCTAAAGGCCTAAAGCTTAAGTCAACATCAGCCTCGAGTTTTGCATTGTTTCTAATACACGGTGCTTCCTTTTGCTTGACATTGAACCCTCTCCAGGAGCACGATATGGTTACAAAGATCCACGCTGCAAACCTTATCAACATATGACATTGGATCGGTTGTCAATCTATATTAGAAAAGTCTTTGTTTGCATACTTCTTTCCCACAATTGACCGAGGCCATTATGGGTGACTGTTACGTTCGTGTATTCTGCCGAAACTCATTTTTAATGTGGTACCTGCTGGAATGATCCACCATGTAGCTCCGATCTAATGCGTATGGTAAGTTCAGACCGTTATTCCGAGCTACGATTTGCTAAGCCGTTGTCGACATCTCCCTCTCGATCGAAGATCTCATTCCATCTGTCCCCCCTCGGTGCACACCTCTGTATCTTAAATTTAAGGTTTCTACAGGATCTCTCAGAAGACCTCTACGGCATGGCACCCCCAGAACACCAAATTCGGATCGAATTCAATCATTTGTAAAGCTATCCTTGCAAATTCCAACCCGTCTCGACGTGCGTCCTGCGCCTAGTGTTTGGTTCGTCGTCTTCAGCGAGAATATTTCTGCCTAGATAATCAGGCCGCGTTCTCTAGACGAACTACAGACTCACCTACGGTCCATGGATTCTGTTCAAGTTGTTGACGTGACGGCCCGCAGAATCGCCAACAAACTCACTCCTATTTGCTCACTTCCCTCAGAGTTGTTGGCCAAGATCTTTAAACTTGGTCAGAATATTCAGTGGGAAGACAATGAACTAGATGCTTCGCCCACTTCGCAGTTGGTAGCCGATCACTCATTTGGAATCCTCGTAACCCATGTCAGTTCGCACTTCCGCGAAGTCGCAATCGGAACACCTCAGCTCTGGTCAGACATCACTATATCTTCCTGTATGTCTAGGGCAGAGCTAGAAACATGCCTGACGAGGACCGGTGGTTGCGCATTGGATGTGCGTATAGAAGCTGGCCTTTCCGTCCCGCTGGACCCCCTCATAATGGTGCAGATTGAAATCATAATAGTTCACTCCAAACGGTATCGGCAATTGGTCATCAATTGCGTTTCTGAATCGTCCGCGCAGTCGGTCGTCCCGCGTTTCAGCAAGGTCGCCATGCCAGATTTAAAACATCTATCCATCGCAATTGGTACTGCGGAGGGCCTTTTCCCGCATGATGGCAGAATGCCATTCAGCGCTGAAATGCCATATCTCTCCTTTGTGCGGTTACGTGGTCTTGCCCTTGTGCTCTTTTGCTTGCCGTTACAGAATGTCACGACACTTCACTTAGATCAGACAGTATTCACTCCAATCCTCTACTCCACCTTTCGACGGATGATCATCTCATCATCTGCATTACAAAATTTGTCTCTATATGGAGACCTGTTCAGTCCGGTGACGACACCATGGACGACACTGGAAGTGGGAGACCCCATTGACATTCCGAAGTTGCGCTGCCTCCGCATAAGCGGTGTCGGCGGAGAGTTATACAGCGGAATTCTTAGGGGAATCATTGCAGATTCCCTCACCTCGATCGTTTTGAAAAACCTCAAACAGTATGATCTACAGCCCTTCATGGCTTCGCCTTTCAGTTCTATCAAGTTTCCTCTGCTGCGCGAGCTTGTGCTAATTGACCCAGATATGACAAGCGACGAATATACCCAACTATTTTATACGTTTCCGACAACGACTTCGTTCGCGATCTATCACAGAGAGACAGCAGATATTCTCCGTCTACTCGCTGAAGATCCCGCCGATGGATTCATCCCCTGGCCAGAATTAAACACCCTTTCGGTGTTAGTGGACGAAAATGATGATGATGTCGTTACAAAAATTGTGGAGCGACGCCGGGCCATCGGTTGTCCACTTGAGAAGATGAGGATAGGCACTACAGAACTTCTCACTTCAATGCCGCACTTCAGCTGGCTTCAGGAACATGTTATCATGGAGACTTTCGTGACGTTTGGCGCTTGGCCAGATGCAGATTCAAAGGATGGCGAGGATACTTTGTTTCAATGAGTGCTAAGTAGTCACAGACATGTCGTTCCGAGAGAAAAAAAAACCAGTAAGTGTTGTCAAGTATCGAACTTGACAGTGACAGAAGGTTATCTCTGAAGCTGTATAAAACATCACCAACATCATGATAATTGAGAAGACGAGAAGGCCATCTTGCTTGTGAATCGATACTGCCATGCTTCAGAACCTTCTTCCTAATATGCTCTCAAAGAATAAGAACTTGATTTGGGAGCTTTTGCGTTACTTGCCGAGAGTCCTGACTGGAATGGAAGGAAACTTAGAGAACTTTGGCCTTGTGGGAATCCTCTGAAATAACACTTCTGCCGTGGCACCTTTATCGGCCGCAATGTGGAGCATTATGCCAACAGGTCGACAGAAGACCGCCGATCACTTTGGTAAAGAACAGGCTTAAAAAGCTGTGGATCAGAATATCAATCGCTTCAACGACTCGTTAATCTTGTCAAATGTGTTACATGCGATTTCTTTACGATAGATACTCATGCGACCATCAGGTCCTTACGAAACGGGAGAGGGTGAGTTACTTCTTAGAAAGTCGCAAAAGGACGTCCTGAGGCATAAATCACATACAGGTGGATTGTCGCGGTCAGAACTGCATTAGCAGCTCCTTTCATATAAAAGCGAAACATGACTGTCATCGAACCTGCCCGCGATTGTGAGTATAATCATTATAACAGAACTGAACAACTATTTCCATGTTAACAATATCTGATTAACCTCAGTCGCATGGAGGAGGTGCCGGTTACTAGCCGTGTACTGAACTCAAAATGCCCAACATGCATTTACGGCCTCCTTTAAAATGTTCAAAGTGTTCGTAGAAGACAAGTCATTCTTGTAGGTGTTCTAGTGCGCCACACTGGGTTTGTAGCCTCGAAAAGGAATTACGATCTCTTAGATAGGATACACATCTATGTAGAGGGGATAGTCGATTTCTTTGAGTCGCCCATGCACTATGAAGTATAATCCCACGCGGGACAAAAAACCGAGACGAGTCTGGTTCTCATGGAGAGATAGTACACCGGTATGCCGACTCGGATTTTCAAAGCCGTCGTCAGCTTGATAAGAATATGCAGCAAAAGCTTCCAAAGAAAAGATAGAAATGTACTGCGAAGCCGAGAGCATTCAAGTTGTAGCTGGCGTCAGAGTATTGTGCCCTCAAAATTTCTAATCACCCACCGACCTTGTAGATCCTTCTGGTTCGTGAATCATCTGTAGAGCACTTAGGAAGTATTGGATCGGTTGTTAGTTGACTAGCATGGAGCAGCCTCATAGACTAGGAACCAAGGCCATGCACAAGTACACTCCTTCAAGTTGGTGCAGGCCTTGAATTGGGTGACGCCCGATTATTAGGAAATATCGTGGTGGAATGCATAAAATATGTTAAGCATCATATTCCTCATTATACCGAGAGGTATATCTGATCTTGTAAATCATGCACCGATGATCGTATACGTATTTGTACGAACGGGAAAATTCGACACGATCATATAATCTAGTACCCCGGGCCCATGATCATTCGGGCTAACTTAGAATCGCAGGGGGCAGAAGGGTTGAATACTGGCCGATGCCTTGCAGGGCATCAAACTGCGCATGACTGATGAGCTATCCCAAAAGCTAAATGACACACTTAGTCCTATTCCCGAATACTTCTGTCTCAGTGGCGCTCATCGGTCAAAATAGTATAACCTCTATAGTCTCCTTGTTAAACACAAGATAACTCAGTCGGTGTGTTAACGACTCTATTCGTGGTAAGTACCTGTTAAACACAAGATAACTACGTTATGTGAATATTGGTATGTGTATGAAATATGTATATGCTCACCTCAGTCGGTGTGTTAACGACTGAGGTGATCCGTATTCCGATTCCGTCCATATGCCAAAACCCAGCTGTACAGTTCCAGTTTCCTTATCCGTACTTCCCTCTGCGGCGGCGGCGCTGGATCACGTGGCACGATGCGCCCCTCGATCCATCTCCAACACTCCTAAATGTCTTTTTTGATAAATACATGTTACCATCTATACAAACGGAACGACGTGTACAAAGAAAATTCATTAGGGTCACTACATACTGGATTATCCTAACACATTTCCAGGAGGGAAAGGGGCTCAAAATCATCCCTCGCTAAGGCCGCTGCCAGAATCCGCAATTTCTATGACATTTCTACATTTTTTACGTGTAACCAGAATGAACGCCTTAGGCGGCTTCTACCGGCTGTTTGATCATGGACATTTCCTCGGGATACTTGCTCGAAATTGAGCGGATGAAGCCACTTAATCAAAACTTCCATATGGCTACTATATCACGAGGACCACTTCATTATCGGAGTTTCCTTGAGAAGTCCTGATTGGACTCTTAATCTACAATGTTGCATCAGTATCTTGGTTGGCATAGACTATAAAGTTGCGAAAGTCGGGGCCTTTCTCGAACCACATTCAAGCTACTAAGGATCTCAATGTGAGCCCTCAAGATCTTCCCAAGTTATATCCGCTAGCTGGCAGGAGAGTACGATTTGAAACCTTGCAAGTACGCACGGCTTAGAATCGATACAGTAACCACGTATTCGAGAATCGTATTAGTTGCATGGTGGGACGCCTTTCATGGATCCTACGACGAACGCAAAGGGCATTCCTATCTATCAGGCGGCTGCTTTTACCTTTGACTCTGTGAGCCAACTTCGCGAGCGATTCGGTGTTGATACCGGAGGAAAGTCAAAGCTCTACACGTGCGTTACTCTATTGAAACACGAGTAGTGCTGACCTGTCCACGCAGACGCATAGGAAATCCAACTGTCGAAGCTTTTACTGTCGAAGCTTTTGAAAGGCGAGTGGCGGTTCTGGAAGGTGGGGTCGCTGCCGTTGCAGTCCCCTCAGGACAGGCTGCACAGTTCATAGCCTTGACGACCCTGACACGAGCCGGAGACAACATCGTAGGTGGGTCAATAGTGTTATTCGTCATAAATCCTAGATATGTGCTTAGAAACTCAACAGCGTCTTCGCTTCTCTATGGTGGAACCATCCATCAATTTGTTGTCTTCCTGGAACGCTATGGCGTCAGCGTCAAGTTCGCCAAGGGTAACGACCCAGTGTCGATGGAATCGCTCATTGACGACAAGACCAAGGCTATTTACTGCGAGACTATCAGTAATCCACGATTAAACGTGCCGGATATACCTGTGATCGCCGAAATTGCACATCGTTATGGAATACCTTTTGTCGTCGACAATACTTTCGGTGCGTGTGGGTTCATCGCCAGACCTCTTGAATTTGGTGCGGATATTCTGGTCGAATCCGCGACAAAGGTTTGCTCTCTTCAACATGTAAAGTCCCTAGATAGCACTTATCAGCCATAGTGGATCGGGGGCCACGGGGCAACTATTGGGGGCGTCATCATTGACACCGGTAGGTTTGATTGCAGCAAATCAACGAGGTTCCCTACTTTCAATACTGTATTTGAGAGCAATGACTCCCGATACGGCATTGACGCCTTGATTGGACAGACATTTTATGAGGTACTTCAGCATTCGTCAGTTCCTCGCATATTTGCTCACCACTTGGGTGAGGTCCTGAGAGAAAAATCTTTGACTACTAAGATCAGACTCGTAATTCTTCGCGATCTCGGTGCCTGTCTTGCTCCGCAGTCTGCCTGGCTCCTGATCCAAGGTCGTAAGTGAGTTAATTTAGCCGTGACGTTCAAAAGTTTATTTCATACTTCTAGTTGAGACACTCTCGCTCCGTGTTGAGCGGCACCTCTCGAATGCCTTGGCGCTTGCCAAGCACCTCGAATCCCACCAAAAGTTGCATGGATTTCCTATCCCGGTCTCCCATCGCACGAGGAACATGAGATTGCGAAGCGACTGCTGAAAGGATTCGGCTGTGTACTGAGCTTCGGGGTCAAGGGTGGCCGCGGGGATATAGTTTAGACAACTTGAAGCTCCATTCTCATCTGGCCAACCTAGGAATGTCCACTCTCTTATCATACAGCCGGCTTCTGTGACCCATGGTCAATTGACCAAGGAGGAACGCCTTGCTGCTGGTGTTCCACAAGACATGCTCTGGGTCAGTGTTGGGACACAGCATATCGGTGAAATTTCCAGTTCCTTGTCCTCGGCGATACATAGCTGATTATGACACCTTGGCAGATGATATTATAGAAGATTACGAAGTTGCATTTTCGTGTCTTGATGGATAGGGAGGGAATTTGAAGTCTGGATCTCTTTGTTTGTCATCTTATATGGGAATCAATAGAACTCCTGTCGACCTGTTAGATATATCTTCATAGCGATCCATTGTTTTTTTCATGGTCTCTGCCAACAGCCTCAACCTCGATCTCCTAGAACTAATTTGCCGTTTTCTCAATAACAACGATCTCGCGGTAGTAGTGCTGGTCAGCAAGTCCTTTCTGGCCGGAGCCCTTCCTTCGCTCTACAGGACCCTTCCTTTCCGAGTTCACCATGCGAAGCGATATCCGGGTGTAAGGAGGATAGGGCTTGATTTACTTATCCCCAATGACTTTATCACAGGTCTCCACGTCGTTTTCGACAATCTTGACGCATCCGCACCTCGCAATCCATGTTCGTAATATCGGTATGTACTTTGCCGCTTCTCTCCATAATCACTTATGGAAAGATCAGATATCCGGATTACACCTCTTTTGATGAACAAGGCTCACCCAGATTTCATCCAAGAATGTACACGCACTTTGGAACTCTGCAACAACCTCCGATCTTTTGTATACTTGTCGAAAGCTGTCGCGATTCCTGCCATTTTACCCATGCTGCAGGGCAAAGAAGGCCTGAGAAAGCTCAGGATTAAAGCGAGATTATCGACCACTCAAGCTTCAATGTTGCTCAAACTCACCAATATTGAGGAACTGGAGTTAGAGAATGCATCATGGGAAGTGTTGGGTATACTTCCTCGATGGATGGAGGCAATACAGCAGACTCTAACGAACTTGACCATATCTGTATGTCTCACCCCTTTTTTCCTGCTCCTCCGTATCTGATTTTACTAGATGTCAACGGAATTGAATTCTCAAGTCCTTGAGATGATGTTGAAACAACTTCCTCGGCTGCAGGGTTTGCACGTAATGTGCCCCAACATCAGCCACACGGAAATACTGGGGCTCACAACCTACACACCACTCTTGAAGAGTCTCGCTTTTACGGTCATAGTCGGTGATAATCTACTTTTAACCCATTGTGATATATAATTCCATACAGGAGATGACTCAACCCTTCGACAATCCTTGGCCACCGCCCACCCTCGCCCACCTCCGCCACCTAGCTCTTGATGTACGGTTGTACTTCACTGCAAGTCCATCCACCCCTACGACGCTCCTTAGTGTCCTCACAACCCTCAAAGCGGCGTTCGTTTCTCTCACGTCCATCACACTCAGGATCCAAGAGCTCACTACCGAAGCCGTTCATGCCCTCATGCTGAAAGTTATTGAAGACCACGCTACTACACTTAGTCGTCTTGCCATCATCGCATCCGGGGTGGAGATACACACTATCTCGGTGATATGCCAGAAATGTTTTTCTCTGGAACTGTTGAGTATGCCGCTGCCGCTGAAAGAAATCGTATGTTCTCATCTCAGTCTCTAAAGTCTTGATATCTGATACCAAGTATTCCAGGTGGCGTTCGTCAACGCCATTGCCTCTTCTCCGACCCTAAACACATTAGTCGACGGAAACTGGCATGTCACACACGGTTCACAACCCGCTTTCAATATCAAGAAAGTCGGAGTGCTCATGCAACGAGTGCCGACTCTCACACGCATTATTGATAATAAGCGGCTTTGGATTGTATGTTGTATGTTTACTTTTGTTATGCGATCAACTGACTGGAGTTAATCTTGTAGGGACAGCGAGACGCTCGTGGACAGCTGAGGGTAAAGCTGGAGCGTCAGTCTGTCGAGCCGCGTATTCAGTGGTTCATGCCACCACATTAGGCGATAGCTACTAAGCTTCGTCTTGTGTGCTATATATGATAGCGTTGCCTCCATCTGACGCTGTGCTACTTGAAATCAAACTCAACGACCCCACCAATCACTGCATTTTACATGACAGGACTATAGCCCAAACTCCAAAAGCTTGGCCAACGTTCTTTATTTGCGATTCAGTGCACACGGCCTCTGAATGGAGTGATTTCAGAGTCCGTGTAACGTCAAATCTTCCGTGGTTCATTATTACAGTATGGTTCATTACACACCACCGACCTTGTATATATGTATATTGGCATGAAAATCATGATTGCGCATCAACTAATCACCCAACAAGACCTTGACGATTTACATTCGAATAATCAGATAGTTCGAGCGCCAGCCCTTGCAAGGGAGTATCAAAGATCATGGGCGATGAATATTCCATCAGAAGCCCAGACAGAACATAGGACTTGTGGCCCATCGGCCTGAAGATTCAGAAGAAGTTAGATTTCCTGCCTTGTCTTTCAATCAAAGACCAAAAAGATACGTTTGACCAACCTCATAGATTTGAGTCCACCTTGTCCAGTGCCGCGGCCGATATCTGCATCACACTGGCACAAAATATAGTTCCCGCGATCCCTACCAACAGTAGATGACGTGTTGTCGCCTGTAAATAAATAGTTCCATATGTATTATCCGACGTCATGATATCCAAATACCTGTTTGAGTGATCGAGGTGGAGATCGAACAATACGCGCAGGCCCATCGAATAGTTCTACGAGAGGTTGAGCAGTTGGTGGTGGTGTCGTTGCCGACAACAGGCTGAGATGGCTTCTATGCGCCGTTGGCCGTGTTCTAGTCGGTGTCCTTTTTTTCAATGAGGGATGTGTTGGTCGAGCGGGACCATCAATAAGAAGTGGCGGCGGGAGCCTCAGAGATGTGGACGTGGATTTGGATTTGGAAGAGATTCTGGAGCGAATGGGCGCGTCATAGTCCAAGTCGTAACGTTTGCGGGTGGTGAAATGGTATCGCCCTCCTAACCGAGCGGGCGCATCAAAAATATCTACGATCGGGAGAAGAGGAAACGCCGGAAGAGAGTTTGGCAGGTTGTTGGCCTCAGATGAAGAAGCGTGAAAACCTCTTTTGGACGGTCCTGCTTCGACACTGGTGGACATATTGGGTCATTTGGATGGACAATTGGCATCCAGGCCTTATGATGGTCAGCCGAGATCACTTCGGGGAATCTCGGGGAAGAGTCGTGCATGACCACGCTTGATGGAGGACGGTTATAGGAGTGACCGGTCAATCCTTTCTGCAGAATATAACGTGATATCTGCAATGCGATGATTGCGCATCAGTGCGTTTCAAGAAAATAACATGTCAGATGACTTCGCCGCAGGGGTGGACGTTGAATCGCTTTCGCTGTTGCTTGCGATAGTTAGGTTGCTATATGAGATATAATCATCGTGTATGAAATAGTGTACGACAGATCACCCGAGGTACGTGATGCGTCGCGGCAGCGTGGTATAGGTGTGGTGAACGCTAGACTAGGTTGTGGTCCTGGCAAGAATGAAAGCTTACAGCGGAAAAAAATACAATGTGATACACTCGGTTAGTAGGTGCAGGGCACGGAACCAGTGTCATTGAAAAGGTGCTCGGCGTCCGCTCAACACTCCGGAAAAAAAAGTCACGCGAACAGCCTATTCATTTCTACAGACAATGGAAAGAATCAGTACCGCAGGAAGGTTGCTTGAAGTCTGCAAACGTCAAAGAACGCCGAGCCTCAGGTGACCATAGCTTTAATTGGCGTAGGTAGATATCAGAATAGTAAATAGTAAATAACCTGAATATCAATGACTGCGCACTCACCAGCCTAAGTACACGAGTTGATCCGTTATAACTTAATTCTTAAGGATACAGATTAGTGGGTTAGCGCCGTCCTGTGTGCCCATTGTTGTCCTGAAGAGCGTCAGCAATCTCTGAAGATTTTTGTGGGAAGTTGTTAAAACTTTCGACTGATTTTACATTGATGACGGTGGAGACTGGACTCGGATGCATGATGGTGAGATCGGATGTTTTCCGGAACAAGTAAATCAATATAAATATATAAATAAATTCAAAATTGTGTGGCGACGATGAAGCAATCGTATCAATGGTTGGCTTTTCCGATCTTTAGGTTGCACTAAATTGGATCGAACAGATGCAAAGGAAGGACCATGAAAAATATCGGCCTATTTAATAATGCCTTTCTTACGTTCAATAGCTGGTGAATAATCTAAGATTAGTCTACGAAGAAATCTGCCCAGATCTCGTCCAGATGAAAAAGCGCTACAATATGACCTCCAGTAAATGTCTGGAGACGTGAGTTGGGGTATCGAGATGCGAGATACCGTCCCCATTCTATTGTGGTCGCATCATCCTCAGTACCGGCAACTATCATAACCCTTCGCCCGGCTGTATGTTCTTCGTCCAGGCCTCCGAACTCGACACCCCATCCCCAGTCACTGTTCAGCACTTCGGGCGTGCTTAAAAATCCTTCCCAGGTCTTTTCAACACTTCTCCGATTATTCTCTGCCATCTCCCGAGCCAATTGACCCTCCTCGTAACCGGTCTTACTGCGCCAAGTCCGATACATTTCCTTTTCCTCTTCCCCCATCTTATCGAACAAGAGTTCGCGAATGAAACCCTCTGCCTTCTCCTGACTGGATAGTTTTGAATGGATGACGAGCTTGGCAAGGTGCTGGAGCATGCGGAATGGAATGAAACGAGAAAGAGGCCCAACGGAAATGTAATCGCGCCAATTCATGCTACGCGTGTAGTCGAACCCCGTTTTGTCATCCTGAACGAAAGGCGGGAAAGCCCCAAGAAGAAGCATCCCTCTTATGCAGCGGCCCTGGGGAAACAAATGGAATGGGGCGCCATAAAGCATCTGTGCTGGCACAGTGCCGAAAGATCCGCCAGAGATATAGAGCTCGAGTTCTGTGGTGTCCGGATGTAGATGAGTAAGTAGTGCAGATATATCTTTAGCTATTGTGATGGAATACGGGATGCCTGAAGAAGAGGGGGAGGTATTTCCATAGCCAGGCAAGGTCGGTGCAATATAATGCGCCCCTTTGGTCTGTAGTGCTGGTGAAAGGCGACTAACTGTGCCCACACTCAAGAGGCCTGTCAGAAAGATGACAACAATGGAGCTGGATGTAACTCCACCGTCCTCGTAAGCCAACGTTCGACCATCCGGAAGGGCCAGTAGCTTTTCAAGACCAGTCCTTGAGCTCATAATTGGTCAAGTTCGGAGATGATCTTGTTGTATAAACCAACTTAATAACTGGTCAGAATCCGCAGCAGATGTACAAGTATTACCGAGACAGTGCGCAGTCGCCCAAAGTTACGACTGTCGTTCTGGATCGTGTTGGCAGGCACCCATCATCCATCAAACCTCGGCCTTAGATGCGGCTGTGTACATTTGTCTTCCTTTGCCCCGTGACCGGGACTTGCCTCCCATCAAACAACTCTAATGCGCATGCTCTACTAACACGTTGTAATCGATGTAATATGTCATCTCACTTAAGTTCCCTTGTCGCATCCACGTGGTTGAAAACATGTTTCAATCGGTCTGCCGTGCCGTCTCGGTCCGTTTCCAGGGATCGTGGAGGTAGAGGTGTTTCAACTCCACTCATATTCCACGAGGAGCGCCAGATAGAGGCATAAGAACGTTCGCAAGTTGTACCGCTGTCTACATTCCCCCCAGTCTCTATGATCTGCTCTGATCGCCAGTCGGCGCCAGTCTCCTTACCTCAATACGGCTTCAGTACCGATGTCGAATTTGATAAATTGGTCAAAAATAACCATTTTCTTTTCCGCGTCTACACTCCAAAGCCATCACCTCCTTCCTTTGATCACGGCGAGCCGTTCTTTGTAGCTCCCAAATTCAACAAAAGGTGGAATCAGTCACCAGAGGAAATCGCAAGGTCTCCTTGCTACGACGCTTCTGATCGTCATGTTGGGACTTACGAAGACGTCGCTACACACATGGACTTTTCGACGAAATCATCGTCACCGTATGTATCAGCGTCCTTCAGCTTTATCTGGTCAATTTGGGAAGCGCTTCGACGTTACCACTTGGGAGTCAAGAAAGATATCGAGATCGCAGTTATTGATGCCTCGGCAGTCTCCCAAAGAGCTGTGACCGCCGTACAGCTTTTGCAAGCATGTTCCTCCTCAAGGTGAGTTTTCTGTATCTGCGCATCAAGCGCGTTAATCAATAGTTGTTATAAGTCGGCGGGCAGAGCACTGGAAATGGTACCGTTATGCTCAAGAATCTCAATCCGTCTTGGTTCATGGATACGTATCAGCATCAGCTGTCCTTAGCTCAATACCCTTGGTCGTTCTACTCGAGAAACTTCCATCCTACTTTATCCGTCACGACATACCCGAGTCAAGCAAAGGTCTTGAACTAGCAAGCCTTGCATGGGACTACACAGAAAAGAAGCGGAATTTTCTCAAGTTTTGTCAGGAGATGTCCAATAACTTCTTGCAATCAAGCGAGAATACGAGATTGGAGGACACAACCGCAGGCTCTGTGCGTCTTGCAATGGCTTTCCTTCGCCCTTGGTTCCATCACAATGTCGTCGATGACTTCCAAGCAGCCACAGTCACCCTGTGCGCTCTTGCTTTCAATATTGCGCAGTGGCCAGGTCAATGGTGGGCACAAGAACATTCGGAGCTGTGGAACCTCATTCGCGCAATAGTCGTCTCACTCGCGGAGGAGGTACGCAAAGCAGAAGGTGTTCACCATTCTAAAGAAGTGGTACGACTTCAGGGTGTTATTGTTGAACTGGAGGATGTCGTCGAGAAATACAAGAAAGAAATCGAAACAAGGAAAGTCAGGAGACCTGCTCGTCTTCTGACGCCTCTCCTAATACCTCCGCTCCTGCATCATGCATCTACCGACCGGACCAATCGCACTTTCCTCTCGACATCAGAACGGGCCGTCAAACCATCGCCAGTGAAAACACCCATAACCCCACCTACGTCCCCGATCCGTCCAAGATTTCGACAGTCTTTCCTCTCTCACTCGAGTCCTCCATCAACACCAGATGCTGGACAAGCCTCTGATATTGATCAAAACTTGCCAGCAGAATCGACTTTTATGCCGGCTGCGACGGCAAACCCTACTCCCTCTCCTCCTGAATCACCTGACGGTGAAATTACCTTCGTTATTGAACTACCTTCTTCAGTGGAGCCACAGAGCTCGCTTCCGTCTCCTGTGCTGAAAACCAGTCGAGAGTCCGTTGATCTGCTTGTTCACTCTCCGTCCGAGGATAGAGATAATGTGCCGGTCCGGGATGTGGCCGTGATTTTGCCACAGCAAAAGAAACACATTATGGTACATAAACCTCCCACAATGGCTGAAACTGCATCTTGTCTCGTGACAGGATTTTTGATAGGTGCCTTTATCACATTATGTCTCATGTCGCCCCAGCGCAGGACGCTGTTAACACATTTGACATGAATGAATAAAGTAATGAATGATTAATGTACACGAATTCGATTTTGTTTCAGGCCTAGCATTGGCATACGTTCACACATAGCCTATGTACCAATAAAAAATTCAGCTGAAGAAATCATATAACAGCCAGTTTCACCATGATCACCCCAGATCCTGTTCTCCGCTGGAATCGATGATTGTTCATGGAGACCGCTGGTTTTTCTGGAATTCCTCGAATTTATCAAAATTTCTACGCGTTTCCAGCTATTTACAGCACGTTTCAATGCAGATTGTCTAGCTAGAACATGTTTACACATTACCTCCTTAGGGTCATAGTAGACGTGTCCATTGTCCAGGCTTGCCAACCAACTCTGTCACGGTTATGTTGGACTTTACATGATAGACTTGTTAAGAAAGTTTTGTTCCTTGTGGCTCTGTTTCCTCAGTTGTATTTATAGAATTACACAGTTATCAGTCATTCCAATAGATTGTAGACCACTGAGGGTGGTGTTATGTATATCTAGTCTATCTGGGCAAAAATAAACAAGGTTTATGGCAAAGACGAACAAATATCAATTACTGTGCCGCATATGGTTAGGGAGAGGTAACTTCAAAAGAAAGGAAAGAAAATGATGTATTGTACTTCCAATGGTTGTGTGAGTCATGTCTCAACAGTATTGCTACCAGCCACCTTCTATACCTCCCCTTTTTGCAGTGAGTGCTCAGATTGATTTGTGTTTGATTGATAAGGCTCTGTCTGTGCTGAATGGACAGACACAAAGCGAATCTGAGATTTCACATTCCCATTCCCACCTTCAAGATCAAGTCCATGCTGAGATACTGGTTGTCGCATGAAGAATGTGTCCTCTCTGAAGTTACCAAACTTGGTGTGGCGGAAGACTTGACACGCCATCATGTTTGTCAACAAGACGGTGAAGACTACGAGCATAGTCCGGTAAGGAAGGGGCATGCTTCCTTGCCAAATACCAATAGCAACTGCTATGTTACTGGTTATTGATACCCTGATCAGTATGTAAGTGAATGAAAGACCACTTGAAAAATAATAGAAACCAACAAATAATAAACTTGTCCATCTTGGAGCAAGGCTCGGGAAAAGGCAGGAAGGTGTTTTCCCAGAATTATTGACTTGATGTTCAATTTTGTGCCATGAACTAGAATGCTGTTTGACAAGAGCCGCCATGAAATAGCCAAAAATACAAAAGTATCATTGATAGCAAGGGTGATTGGAGAGGCACTTGTGTATGGCTTTAATATGGTGTTGATACAGTAACTGGTGGGGCCAAGGTGTACTGCTTTGCCGGCGCTGATTTCAGTTAAAGAGGTGCCAAGAACTCCAAGCCACGAGATTGCGAAAAACACAACAATAAACTTGTTTTGGATAAAGACCGCTCGGACTCGAAGGAAGAAGAGGAGAGCTGTTGAAGAAAATGCAACGTGGTATAAAACGCAGAATGTTTTTGTTACTGCTTGGCAGTGTATTGATGGCATAGCTACCAATGAAATACTGTGAAAAACAGGGACAGAATCAGCGAATAATCACTCACTTGCAATGACAACAGCTAATAGTGCCCAAACCAGAACACTTGCTCTATGAAGCAAAAGTCCTTCAGAAAGCATACTAGTAGTCAAATTAGATAGGCTTACCTGGAAAGGAAGTATACAATTGTTGGTATACCAATCTTATCTCTGAACAACAGTTTATAATCACTGTCTACGTGGATGAGAATATCCCAAATCAAGGCCTGCAGGTCATGACCAACTCACAAAATCAGTGACATTCATTATCTGTAGAAGGACAGACTCACACCAACAGAACCCACCTTCACATATACAGCAACGGTCGTTTGATAACCAATGTCTGGGGCTAAGAAAGCCATTGGCGTCAATGGGTTCAGCTGTTGAGCTTGTACCTCAGTGAGATTGAAAGCCATGGTATGGATAACTTGTATTCGACAAGAACAATGTGCATCTATTTAACCTACGAGATTCGAATGGATTGTGCGTTTCTGTACTGCTGTTGATCTACGAAGATGATGAAAAAAGTCATCAATGATCAAACACTGGCTCACAGGTGTACTACACATGCACGAATGACTGAAAACAGATCTTGCTATTGACAGTCTCTAAACTTGTATCAGGTATATCGGTCACGGAGAGATGTCAATTTAATGGATTGGCGATACACTTTGTACATGAGAATGCGTTATGATAAGTTGCAAATTTAGGAAGGTTACATAAATCAAGGCTGGCTCACCTAATGCTTCTAATTAGAGATGGTTATTTGCTCATCTAGAGAGTCATTATGTTAGATTTCTCCGACACTTACCAATAGTCCCTTGTTACAGCATGATTCATAGCCTTAGATCCCTTTGACTTGCTTGTTCCTGCCTTGCCGGGTTCTATAATTATTCACGAGTAAATCAAACATGTTCAAAATCAGTGTATCACTGCCCTCCATCATGAAATGGCCTTGTGCCTTGTGCCTTGCAATTGCGAACGGAAAGGTATCCGTATGATAAGATCACAGCTTAGAGTGCATAAGAGCAGCTCGAGCAAGTATATACTCCATAGTACAGCAAGGAGGGAGGCAGTTGTGTGAATATATTCTAGAGAACAGTTGAACGTTGAACCCACATTCGTGGAAACTTTGATAAAAATTTGGGAATTCTGGAGAAAACCAGTGGTCGCCATCAGCAATCATAAATTTCAGTAGAGAACTGATCTTTGGGGAGATCAGGAAGATGTGAAACTGGCTGTTAATAGATCTGACTTCTCACCTGAACCCTGTCATGAGACAAGACACAGTTTCGGCCATTGTGGCAGGCTTATGTCTTTCTTTTGCTGTGGCCAACCTCATGGGCCACATTCCAGCCCGGCACATCATCTATATAATCGGACAGAGCGTGAACAAGCGGATTAACAAACTCTCAATCGTTTTCCAGCACAGAAGATGGAAGCGATCTCTGTGGCTCTTCTGAAAGGTAGTTCAATAAGATAGATCACTGTTCACTGTAAGGTGATTCGAGAGGAGAAGGAGTAAGGTTTGCCTTCAATCGCAGCCGGCTTCCAAGTTGATTACTGGCAAGTTTTAATCAACATCAGAGGCTTGTTCAGGGTCTCTTGATGAAGAACCCAAGTGAAAGAGGAAAGACTGCCAAAGTCCTAGACAGATCGGGGACGTAGGTTGGGTCATGGGTGTTTGCACTAGTGATGGTTTGATGGCCCGTTCTGATGTCGAGAGGAAAGTGCGATTGGTTCGGTCAGTAAAAGGAGCGGAGGCATTAGGAGAGGCGTCAGGTCTCCTGACTTTCCTTGCTTCGATCTTCTTTCTTGTGTCTCTCGACGGCATCCTCCATTCGAGCAATAACACCCTGAAGCTGAGGTCGCACCACTTCTTTCAAATAGTGAACACCTTCTGCTTAGCACACCTCCTCCGCAAGTGAGACGACTATTGCACGAATAAGGTTCCACAACTCCGAATGTTCTTGTGCCCACCCTGGCCACTGCGCAATATTGAAACAAAAGCGCACAGGTGTATGCGAAAGTTCCGTTCGACTTCACTGGTACGAGCCACAGAATGAGACAAGCTCTGTTTTCCAAGAAGTGAACTAAAGACACAAAGACAAAGTAAAGCCCCCAGAATGCAACTTCTGTACTTTAGATACGTCAACCTGAGAATCAAGGCCTGCCTAAGATTCTAACAACTCAAGTACTCAACTCTTCGATCGCGTCTGGAATTCCATTGCGTCGCATCCTCTCGCATCTCCAGCGCGCAACTTGTAAGCTTCATACTTACAACGGAGTCACCATGACTGTGGCTGTTTGGAAGTCATCGACGACATAGCGATGTAACCAAGGGCAAAGGATGTTAGAACCAATGATCTAACGACAGGTGTAAGTATGATAATCTGTAGGCATGACGTTTCGCATGGTACCTAAATCTAGAGTTTGTATAACGTTCCCTCAGTTCCGAGATCTATAATAGATAGAGGTTGGTTTCTGTCCAGCGGTCGGAAAAATGTCTGACGGCCTTGCACGAGACTACCGTGAGAAGTTGTCCTCGTACACACTATCATGTTTGATTACAGTATGTGCGGTGTGAAAATAACAAGTGCGACGAACTTCGAACCGCAGAACCGTACCTCTGTACCTCTCCCTCCTACCACCCCACCGCCCTGTCATAAATGCCTTAGTCACTTTTCCTGCCTTTTTCACTGTTTACAACGATGCCTCGCCGAAAGACCCCACACGCCACCAATAGTCATTTACCACAGGCCTTCACGTCTTCAATCAAGCGCCGAGATAAAATCAAGACGACTGCTACACCCAGCCCGTGGGTAAGGAAGGAGGAAATTGCGAGGCTCAAAGATAAAATCGAGAAACTTCGTGTTGTTGCCTCGAGGAAGCCGCCGCTATTCCAGACCCCGAGACAAGCCACTCTTCCATTGATGATCCCAATCCGCTCAATGAAGATATGCTGTACACGCCTCCTGCTTTTCCACTCATCGAGGATTTTTTGACACCAGGGCACCCAACCCGAAACATGTCTTCCCCGTGAACAAGGCCGCGAATGACCTGTATCAAGACCGGGCTGACCTTTCGGCCCGTCTTAACACATCTCTACTTGAATATGTATCAAAGTCAATGGAAATTCCGAAGAGAGTTTCAGCTTGAGGGCCCGGTGTAGGGTTGATCAAGATTGTACGATAAAGACCAGCAAAGTGCTGTTCCAAGATTGTGAGTCGCTTCTTTGGGATTAGTTTCGGGATAGCGCACCAGATAGATTCCAGAAGTTTTTGCTTCAATGGTGCCGTTGTGAAGGCCTTGCATCCGTCTTCGTACTGAATGGGAGGTTTCTTACTGCCCCCCCCCTTGTATCCTCGAATTGCAGTTTCAATTCATATCCTCGAGTTCTATCGTGCTCTTTTCAGAAGTCGTGCTACGCAGTATGCAATGGCAGGCGCATTCAATACGTTCTGGGTTTTGTCATCACAGACAAAAAGGTATCTGAAGTAATCGGTCTCTAGGGCTAATATAAGTAGGGAGCTCTGATTCAAGATGCTTTTCGTCAAGGGTTAGCCTGTTCTGCCCAGTTTTACAGTAATCTACAGATGCGTATGGGGGAGCATGTCGATTTTTCCCTTTCCGATGCAGATGCTCACTTACAAAACAGTGGGACTTTTCTGTCTCCCACACTTGTTGGGACGACCAACAAAACCTACTTCCTAGACCGCTCCAACACGGCTTCCTCTCACTGCATCGCTACCTCACGCCTCTTCCACATTGGCTACCGGCGAGTGTTCCCAAACTTACGACAGATGTCCCACGTGCTTCAGAAGCAAATGTATCGGGCGATCATCAGAACAGGGTAGGGCTATTCCCCAGACGCATGTCAGCTTGATTCATCGCTCCTTACAGTGGCGGTGACATAGATGTCTGCGTGGACGGAAACTTCAATCACCGTCACCTGTGGTCTGTGGGGACTCACCAAAATTCCATGAGCCTAGTTGTATCCTACGAAAAATATATGTTGACGAAGTCGATAAGCTTCGAAAGTCACACAAACCTCGCCCTTGAAAACTACCTGTGCCAGACAATGCTATCGACGGTCTTCACACTAGCTGGAAACAAGTTCAATGCCGAGACCAACATGGATAGGTCTGATGATGGAGGCCTCATGGCCGGACTCGGACTTTCAAGTCTTGCGTGGGGCTATACAGAGAAGAGGTAGAATTTCCTCAAGTTTTCTCAGTAGATGTCCGTCCAATAATTTTTTGCAATCAAGTGAAGACACGAGGTTTGAGGGCAAGACCGCAGGGCCCGTGCGTCTTGCAATGGCTTTCCTTTGCCCTTGATTCCATCGCATTGTCGCTGATGACTGCGAAACAGCAACAGTCACTCTATGCGCACTTGCTTTCAATATTGCGCAATGGCCAGGTCAGTGGTAGGCACAAGAACATTCGGATTTGTAGAATCTTATTCGCGCAATGGTCCTCTCACTTGGGGAGGAAATAAGCAAAGCCGGTGTCTACCATTCGAAAAAAGTGGTACGACTTGAGGCTGTTACTATCGAAGTGGAATGCCATTGAGAAGTACAAAGCAAGGACTTGCATGATATACTTGTTTTAGCTGCTTTGCCCTGATTCACGCTAAGCCGTGATTTCATACGAATACTTCTTCACAGTTGTAGGGCGCAAGTCCATCTCATGATGGAAGACAGTGATACACTGTTCAATTTATTACTCATGAATAATCATAGAACTCGGCAAGGCAGGTACTTGGAAGAGCAGGTGACTCCTTTACTGCACCTCTAAACAGAGGCTTTTGGTGAGCCATTGAGGTGTGCACCACAGCCTTGAATCATGTAATCTTCCAGTGAAATCGCAACTCCAATCAAGCACAAGGTGCATCCCCCAATCCATCAAATTGGCATCTCTCCATACCTAATATTCCTGATAGATATGTTTGGAGAGATCTGTTGTCAGTTGTTCAAATTACCATTTGTGTGTGTACGCACCTATGAGCCAGTGTTGATATGAATCGACGGATATGATATTGTGATGGGACCAACAAACTTGCTTGGCTCATGCCTGCTTTGTCCATTCAGATATAGATATTTGATAACTAGTAACAAATACCCCCAGTCCGTTTACACGCTACTGAAGGTTACGTTGCATGCAATAACCACACGCTCACTTATGCTAACCACAATTGTATCTAGATTTATACTTCTACATGTTCGATCTAGGTACAGATAATATAGTCTGTTCACACGCTACTGAGAATTTATACTTAGACGTGTTTCAATCTAGGAATTAGAAAACGGTCTAGCCTACATATACTCCCCTGCGGTTCTAACAAGTGTTTGATCAATTGATGACTTTTTCCAATCTTCTTAGATCAACAGCGGTACAGACTTTCCATGATCCAGTCAAATCTCGTCATAAGTTAAATAGATGTTGTTGTTCTTGTTGAACTCTATTATCCATACCATGGCTTTCAATCTCACTGACGTACAAGCTCAACAACTGGACCCGTTAACGCCAATGGCTTTCTTGCCCCCGGATGTTGGTCATCAAGCAACCGTTTCTACGTATGTGCTGGTGGGTTGTGTTGGTGTGAGTCCTTTCCTGACACAGATAGTGAATGTCACTGATAATTGCTGTTCTGGTCATGAATTGCAGGCCTTAATCTGGGACATTCTCATCCACATTGACAGTGATTATAAACTGTTGTTCAGATACAAGATCAGTATACCAACAATCATATACTTCCTTTCAAGGTCAGTCCCCATATCTGACTACTAGTATACATTCGTGATGAAAGACATTGATTCACAGAGCAAGTGTTCTGGTTTGGGCTCTTTTATATGTTGTCTTTTCGAGTACGTGATGTTTCGTCTATCATGTCCTTGTTTTTCACAACAGTTTATTGGCAGCTATGGCATCAGTACACTGCCAAGCGGTAGGGAAAGCAGTCTGCATCGTATACCACGTCGCATTTTCGTCGACAGCTCTCCTCTTCTTCCTTCGCGTCCGCGCAATCTTTAACCAAAACAAGTTCATTGTGGCGTTTTTCGGACTCTTGTGGCTCGGAGTTCTTGGTTCCTCTTTAGCCGTTGCCGGTGCCGGCCAGGCAGCACGCCTTGG
>JAGGAQ010006108.1:0-37734 GCA_017657225.1 Termitomyces sp. T69sscA
ACCATTGTATCATTGATTACCCTGTCTAATACAACTTTGGATTTCCCTCTGCTAGTTGTGTGATTGAGCCGCAACTCTTGGAGGTTGCCCTTACAATGGGCCTCTCCGCATTTGGCGTAGATATCCTCATTGGGCTCTCCTCTCCATGTTCTGACCTCCCATAATCTCGTGTTGTCTATTTATCTGTTTTTAGCGGGGGTTTTTATTTGGGGGGGTTTCGTCACCTTCTGTTTCTCTACATTCGTCTTTTCTGAACTGTTATGTTCTGGTGGCCTGGTTTCGGCCCTGGGTGTTATGCTTGCCCTGTTGAGTGATTTTTCCCGAGTGTCTTCCTCATCCGTGTAATTGAAGGCAGATATTGATAGGGCTGGGCTCGGGCTTGGTGAACCTCGGCAGTTGCTTTCGTCGCCGCTTATATCGCTACAGTCTGTGGTCGCTTGTCTTTTCGGCAGCCTCTCTTTCAGGGGTGAGTCTGAGTGTGGGCGTTTGTTGGAGTCCTGGATATTTTTGGGGGGGTTTTTTGCCTTTTTTTGGTTCTTTTTTGGTGTAACTATTTGCCATCCATCTACAGTACTTCCGGTCTGTAGGAGCGCATTTATGTCCTCGCTTGCACGTCCTTGTGTATTGTCAACTTCGATGTCCATCGGTTTCGTCAAGTGTACGCTCTTCTCAATTTCGATTTGCTCCTGTGTAGATACCATTGGCATTGAGGACAGAGGTATTTCGGGTGACGATCCTCTGGGGCTGTCCAGTTGCATTTGGTCCTGTTTGCCCCGTTCGTTTTGTAGGATTTGAAGTTGTTTTCTAGGGGATCCAGTTACAGCTTCAGCGTAGGATCTCTCTGACAAAGGGCTTGAGGATCTTTCCATTTTTTGTGGTGGTTGTGTTGTTTTGGTTCCAGTTGTGTTTTTTTTCTTTTTTTTTTTTTCGGTTCCTCAGTTATGCCGAGTGCCAGGGGGTGGGCTTCGTTTACTGTATCTTACAGTTTCCACTTCTCCTTTTTGTTCTGTTCTTCCTCTATTTTCTGTTTATGATTAGCTCGGTCTTTATTTAATATCTCGCTCGTTTATTCGCTATGTGCGCTTTCCTCGTTCTACATTTATATATTCATCTTTTGTCTGCCTTAGCGTCCAGTGTCGCTTTCTATATAGGCTGGGGGGAGAGTTTTGTACTCAGACAACCAACTTGATTTGTGTTTTTATAACTTCAGCCCGCTATGGGTCCCTAGGTTTTGCCAGTCGCTGCTGGGATCCCTCTAGGCGGCAGGGGTGCTTTGTGCACGTGCCTCTCCGGTGATCATGGTGGTGGTCCGGGTTCAAGTTGCCCCCCCCAGGTGTTAACGTTTTAAAATCAATCTCAACAGATCAATCTCAACAGATCAATCTCAACATTTGCAACGTTCGCTGGTCTGACTGTGTTGCATCGCATCCCTACGAGTATTCTAGTCTGGCTCCGTATTTTCGTGCAGCCAGGTCCTCCTTAACGATCTGATCTAAATTTGCCCATCTGTCTGACCAGGAGATCATCGACCATCACTGAGTCTACAAAGCTGGAGAGAAAAAGGACCTTGACAGACTCCTCAACTTACTCTACCTTGTTGCTGTACGCATCGTCGACCATAGCCAACGCCGTGACATCTGAACAGAAGACAGAGATGGGAAAAGCATATCTGGCAAGAAGATTCATCATTTGAGTGAACTATAACTAGTTCATACAATAATAAGGTCTCATCTCCGTAGGCTAGTAATTGGTGGTTGCTCTCACGGTTTCCAGTCGTCGGTTATTCAACGTATCGAGTTTGTGTATGCCTTACGAAACGTCAAGAAAATCTCGTAATTTGAGACCTCAGAACTGTTCTCATCCGCAGGCATCATCTGGTCGCAATATCACATAGATCGCATGCAGTATGTCTCATATTTAAAAGACCTACGCACAATCCCAGAGATGATGGTTTACTCCAAAAACCAGAATCTATGTGACTGTGTCGGACATCTGGCACAAACCCGCCCCGCGTTCAGCAAATTCTTTCCAACCGCGGACTGCCAATACTCATGACAATCAACCTGGAGGGATTCTCTTCCCTAATTTGATCTCCGACAACGTGTGCTCTGCTGTGCACTGTACACAGCTTCTGTTCACTACGCTTTCTTCGGAAACTCCATTCACGTGACCAAAGGCTTACGCGTCTAATGACAAGTCTTGCCGCGTTGAACAATGTGGTTCCAATTCAACGTTACCGTCACGCTTTGAAAGGTGACTTTCTCTCATCCCGTGCCTCCGTTCGGATAGCCATCATTCACGTGTCCGTACCTTGCACTGATGCAAAACTTTAATTTCAAGAAGCTCCCACGGATTCAAAAAGGTTCAGAAAGGCAGCGGCAATAGATGAATTTCATCAAACTCTTTCGTGAGCGGTCCTAATTCCTGTGATGACTCTGTCGTATGACAGGCTGGTGTGAAATGGGCGTTAAATGGGTTCACACGGTAAGTACCTTCAGATCCAGACGTCACAGCACTGACCTTTAATAACTTCAGTATGTACACATAGTCTTCGAATCTTGGAAGGATATTCTTGTTCTCTGTTGATGCCTCATGATCACAATTTTGTTTTATTGGATTTTGGCTGAAGCTTCTTAGGTTTCGCCTTTTGTAATATCCTCCCCTGCAGACTGTTTTACTCTTCTCGTTGTTGTTTCTGATGCACTTGACGGCTGTCCATGTGGCTATCTATCTTCTTTATATAGTGCGAGCGCCTATCTAGCTCCTGTCCAGGACACAATGCTCCCACAGTCTTATGATCGCGCGTTTTGGGGGACTAATCAACACAATCTCAGGGTATCTTGACTCGAAACGACCGCCAACTATGGGCCATCATCAGTCTCCTTCGAATTCGACAGAACATGACGACCACGACCTAGTGGCAGACAGACTAGCGGCCGAGCTGGGGCTTGAAGACATCATCAAGTTTAGTGCGTCGAGAAGGGCAGCAGCCGAAACGCAATTTGACGACGAGATTGCGTTGTATCGGCAGCTTGAAATGTTTGATGATGCCATTAAGACGATAGACGACCATGACACTGCAGAGATCTTGAGTCATGCCATCGACCGAGGATTATTGCGTATAGAGAGTCTTTCTGCACAAACTGCACAAGACGATAGGCGCGCTGCGCTTGCTCTGTCAGACACAGGAGAGCTTCCACCGCGGTCGGAGGTCCAAAAGCTCATGGACCATCCCATCCTACAAGCATTCATTCAGTCGTGTGTATCCTCTTTCTTTTCTTTGACGACCTTGTCTGATAATCATCAGACCTTTTAAAGAAGGCCGGCATGGTAGCATCGCGGAGGATACTCTTGCCAAAAGTGTAGAAGGTCAACATCAGGACTCGAGCATGTCCAGAGAAGGATCTGAAGAGGTTGTCCTTGGTGTGCGACCACGATGTTCTTTGCAGACTTTAGCCGACTGGTCTGAAACGGCACACCCGCTTCCCAGTCCACCTGAAGCCGAACTTAAGAATCCTGTCGTGCTCGAAACAGTGATCGAAAACCCGGACCTCTTTGAGATTGTGACCCCAATTCGAGTGGACATTTTCGAAGAACTTCTCATTAATCATCCGAATCCTGCATTCGTTGCCTCTGTCTGTAAAGGCCTTCGAGAAGGATTTTGGCCATTTGCGGACACGTATATAGGGAAGTATCCTGGGACGTACGATGGCTCCCTCACGATGCCTAGCGATCCAGCTAAAGTCAAGTTCCTTCGTGATCAAAGGGACATAGAGATCGCCGAAGGGAGGTTCTCTCGGTCGTTCGGCAAGGATTTGCTTCCTGGGATGTATAGTTCTCCCATACATGTGGAACCAAAGCGCGGAACTTCTGATTTTCGACTCGTCACCGACCTCTCAAGCGGGAGGTATTCACTGAATTCTATGATCAATCATGAGGACATAGATGTGCCTCATGACGATATGCGACACCTTCGAGAGAAACTCCTCAGAGCTACGGCCCATGCGAAGGGTCGAAAACTTACGTTGTGGAGGTCTGATATTGCAGAAGCCTACAGGCGTTGTCCTATGCATCCGCACTGGCAAATAAAACAGGTCATTACCATCGACGGCGAGCGCTACATTGACCGTAACAATGTGTCTGGAGGTCCGGCGTCGTTCAAGATATGGGGTTCTGTTAACAGTCTCGTCATGTGGATCGCCGAACACGTATGCAAAATCGACCGCCCTTTCTGTTACAATGATTATGCATTCGGAGTTTGCGACGCTGATGATATCGAATTCTACGAGCCCTATGAGCGTCAGATGCCCCGGGAACAGTGTAGGCTTCTTGAGCTCTGGAACATACTTGGTATTCCTCATGAAGAGGAGAAGCAATTGTCCGGACCCTCTCTGACGATTATCGGCATCGAGGTTGATGCTAACAGAATGTCGATGACACTTCCAGCTGACGGAAAGGCGGCGCTTATCAAAGAATTGCACAGGTTCATTGACCAGCCAGATGAGAAGGCTCGTTCATTCAGCCTCGAGGAGTTCCAGCGACTTACCGATAGAATGACCGCGGCATTTAATGTGTTTCCTTTGCTTCGCCCCGCGCTCGCCAATATCGACGACAGAGTTCGTGAAGTAGATCGTGACACTGCCAGTGGGCCGAACACACAGATACTATGTGATCCTGCAATTAGGGATGATTTAATCTGGGCACTCAAGCATATTCAGAATCCGAAGCACCCGGATGGCGTTAGGATTTCAGATGCCCGAGCATGGGAACCAGAAGAAGCGGACATGACCCTATATTCTAGCTCGAACCACCAATTTGGCGCATTCTGGTATCCCGGTCTAACGCCTAGTATCGGCTACTATTTCGACGTGCCCCGCACTGCATCCAACCGCGAACTCTTCCTAAGCGCACTCTGTGTTGCCTCAGCATTCCGTGACGCAGCATACCGCGGGAATTCTTCATCCAAAATAGTCATCTATACAGACAACTTAAGCACAGTGAAGATGTTTGACTCCTTCCAGTGCGTTCCCAAATGCAACCGCTTCCTCAAAGCCGTAGCGGATGTCATGATCAAGCATAATCACAAACTGAAAGTTCTCCATACTTCTGCGAAGCAGAATATCGTCGCAAACCTTATTTCACAAGGATTGCGCCATGAGGCCTGCAAACTTGCGCCTGGCCTCATAATCTCACAACAAGCTGTTTGGCGTTCGAAATAAATATTCAAGGGTTAATAAGCTTAAGACCCTGTAAAGTTTGTATCAATGTAAATGATAAATTTATACGATTGAAAATGATACCATCGAGTTTTCTTCGTCCAGATATTTAAATGCCTGACCTGTCATTGCGAGACCCCTCTATCATAAACGGAATTTTACAAACAAATACGACACTAGTATACATGGTGGGATTTATGATCGATGGTTGCTGTTTTTGAGAGATATTTCTCGTAAAGGTAAAGTCTAGTCTTTTTGCACAGGAGTCTTCTCAATATTCCAGTAACTCTCTGCATACTCATTGATGGCACGATCAGAGCTAAATTTGCCCATCTGGCCGCAAAAGAGATCAGAATTCGATTCATAAAAGTCGGGATGAAATGGACCTTGGCAGTAGTCCTAATAGACTTCTTTATCCACTCTTCCTTGTCGCTGTACGCCTCATCGACCATAGCCAATGCTGCGATATCTTAATAAAGGATGAATATGAGAAAATTATACGAGGCGATTTGAAGGTAACCGTCTTACAGGAATCAAAGTCATCAGTAATCAAGTAGTAGTCTCCTTGTCTTATGGTGTTGAGGAGCCTTTGGCGCGAGATCAGCAGGAGCTCAGACAAGAGATTTTACATAAGAGACTGACGGCTCATATACTTGGCCGTCACCGAAAAGACCCGCGGAAACCTGGTTGAGAACGTGTGCTAGAGCGGGACATTTCTCCTCGATGGGCACAGGGTGGTATAAGTGCTGATGGCGCAGGTCCTCCACAGCGCTATATAATCGTCAGGAGTCGTTACAGAAAAGACACACAGTTAACATACGGAGTAAGGTGTCCAAAGAAGACTGATCAGAAAAAAGTGTGTTATTGCCAGCTCAAAGATTATTAATTTGCAACACTTACAAACGTTATTCTCGCCAACCTCTTCAGCAATCTCGATATTAGCACCATCAACTGTACCTAGCAACAGTCCTCCGTTAAGGCAGAACTTCATATTCGAGGTTCCGGAAGCCTCAGTACCAGCAGTAGAGATATGCTGACTGATATCAGATGCTGGGATGAGGACCTCGGCGAGGGAGACAGAGTAGTCAGGAAGGAAGTATAGTGTGAGGTAGTCCTTGGTATCGGGATCTGCGTTGATGATTCGTGCAACGTTGACGATTAGGCGGATTGTCTATCGATTTTAATAAGATCCAAGAGACGATCAGGATATGACAACCGCTTACCAGTTTCGCGATGTAATCTGCAACAGTATAAAAGGTTATCAGGTCTAATAAATGACGAGACGGTGTGCTTACATGCAGGAGCAGCCTTTCCAGCAAAGAAGACGACGCGGTTGTTGACCTTCTTCCTCTGAGCGGGAGTCATATTCTTCAGAGTGAGATACCTCTGCGCGAAACATGAAAATTGAGTGAATCGACCTTGGACAAGTACCCACATGTATAACTCCCAAGATATTGAGAGTTTGACGCTGCACATCACCACTAATCAGCAATAGGACGACTAAGACTATGATGTCAACACAGACCTTATACTCATGTAGACGCTGTACAACCGCTAGCATTCAGCGAGATATTTGCGGTAGAACAAAGCTACCACTAACCTTGATCTGCACATCAAACATCGCATTCGTATTCACCGTCAAGCCAAGGGTGACTTGCACATGGTGCGCCAATCGCTCCTTATTACGGTGTTTGATCGCAGCCCACTCCGCGCGGAATGCCTTGTCCTCTGTGAAAGATAGAAGACCCTCAAGCTTGGTGAGGTCCTTAAGCCAGACAGCTTTGTCTAGTTTGAGTGTCTGAGAGATGAGCGCACTAAGCTCAGAATTGCACTGTATTTGACATGGACGATCAGAAGATATTGTGAGGGTGGCGTAAAGAGGTAATACCTGATCGAGCCAACGACGAGGGGTGACTATGAGGTAGAGGTCCGTCAATCCTCATTTCTAGATGCGAATAATTCACTTACTGCCGTTGGTAACATTACCAAACCTACGAAATAACTTCAGTGACATAGGACTCGGAAAAGGTATGGAATATCATACTTGCTGATCCCCTCAAAGTCAACAAAGTCTTTAAGAATCGTCGTCTGTACAAGTTCACTATGCAACTATGGCAAGCACTAGATCAGTAATCAATATCAAAGGAATGAAACATTCATACCTCGGCAACACCGTTGACCTTGCGGCTACCAATACATGCAAGGTATGCCATTCTGACTTGCTTAGGATGACCCTCTGATAACGAAGCGCTCAGTTTCCTTCACTAAACTTGTCTGAAGAATGTAGCCACCTTCTATAAGAGACATACGCGCCAATCGGTCCCTATCTGAGGGGTACCTTTTCTCTACAGCTTGAAGGAAGTACCTTTCGTATATTTGTCAGCCTATCATATTGATACACCGCATGTACCATATTCCTGACGTACAAGTTCTACGAACATTATGAATGTGTGGGATATAGATCTATAAGAGAGAAACTTACGATATCATAGATGATTTGCATGTGCCTCGGTAATAAATGTTCAATCAAATCAACGGGCCACTTCTCCAAGGCTTCCTGTTCACTCATTTTTCAGATTGCACTCGAAGGTTGGCGAGAGGCGGACGCACGGGAAGTACAGTGTGGTTGGTGTAGAAGAACGTACGCGTTACAATATTCCACGCCTTGTCCCATGAAAGATCTTCCTCGTCAATCAAAATACGCATGAGCTCGGGGATGGCGAGCGTGGGGTGTGTCTACTATCCTCGTTAGCGTTGAACTAATTTTATGGGAGAAAGAAGGACGGACGTCGTTGAGCTGGATAGCGACATCTAGCCAACGAAAATCAGTGTTAAAAGGACGAAAAAAAGATAGGAAAGCGTACATTCAGGGAATTCCTCAATAGGTTTACCGAGGTTCTTGAAACGGCGAAGGATGTCTGCCAGGCTTGCGGCGGTCCAGAAGCTGTGCATGTAGAAGGTAAGGAGGAGGCTTCAGGTTTAAGTAGGGAAAACTGACTATTGTTGTTTGAGGCGAAGTTCCTTGCCGACTAGAAACCGTCAGAATCCGTTCCAGCGTCATAGATAAGATACCTACATGTACTATGATGCAGGTTTTAGCACAGTAGGCTCCAGAGAAGTGACAAGGACTTACGTATGATCATTCGGATAAAGCACAGACGTAATCGCTTCCGCGCTATTCGAACTTTCAACTGCACCTTCATAATTTCCCGCTACGCCCCAGAGAAATCCCCCGTTAAAATCGCCATACCGCAGACGCAACGTTTTAGGCAGAACTCACCATTGAACGAATTCAAATCAAACCCTCTCTTCGGCTTACTCTCCCAAAGCCTCAAATTGTTCGTGGTTGTTGTGTGGTATCCGGGAATCATAACGTCGTACGCAACGGCGAGGACTTCTTGGCCGCCCGTCCATGAGGCGCGGGGTGTGCCGTCGTTGAGCCGTTGGGATTGGCCATAGAAACGTACCTCGTAGGATACGTCGATGCGCGGGAGCTAGTGGAGACATTAGGATGAATATGTAGTACACGGTCGCGTATAGGTGGAAGCCTACCTCCCAGGGGTTTTGGTGGTTTAGCCATGGGTCGGGAGCCTGGAAGTAAACGTTCCGTTACTATTCAAGTCAATCGAAGACAGTCATAGAACAATTCAAATACCTCGAGCTGGTTGCCTTCAGGCGAGATAAGCTGCTGGAAAATGCCGTACTTGTATCTCAGTCCATAACCCCAGAGCGGAAGTTCCTGCGCGGTAAAAAAGATAAGCCGACAAATCACAAAAATAATTATGACGACATAGTCACGAACCTGAGATGCCGAAGAGTCCAAGTAACACGCCGCGAGACGCCCCAAGCCACCATTCCCAAGTCCAGCATCGCGTTCTTGGTCGAGAATGTCCTCCATGGAAAAGCCGAGGCGATCTATTCCTTGCGAGAACTGATCTTTCAATCCGAGGTTGAGCAGCTGGTGCAGGAGATTGAACGTCAATGAGATAGATATCGCAGGATGAATTCGATGCGTACGGCATTGTCCAACGTCCGTCCCATCAGGAACTCGAGGGAAAGGTAGTAGGCCCTCTTGGGAGCCTTGCGCATATATTCGGTCTGCGTCTTGTTCCAGTTGACCTGATCATACATGCATTGTAACGAAATTATTATATAGATCAGAAGATCCTTCTCACCAGGAGATTGTCCCGGGCGGATAATGCTGCAGCTTGGTATGCACCAAGGTCATCTATCGCGGGTTCTCAGTCAAGTCATGTGCAAAAAGTACGCATATACCCACCGAGATTGTACGCCTGTCGCGCCAGGGATGTCTGGACATGATTCACAAACGACTTGGTGATAGATTCAACATCTGATCCCGTCAATCAATGCAAAATGAGTCGAGTGTCTTCAGACATTGAAGACAGTTATGCACGTACCGGTATCCAATCCCCGCATCCCCGCTTTCCACACTTTCTCATCTCCTTTGGGCCACTTCTCCTTACCAGACGCGTCTTTCTCTGGCAAATAACCTATCGATCGCGAGCTCATGAGGTCTGTCCTAGATCCTTGAAGGGAACTTACCGGTCAATGTACGGACATGGCGGCGACGAGGGTGGGCGGGCCTGCCAATGGACTTGGGGTCGATGGTGGAAGTCATGATGGGAAAGGGAAGGGGAGCCTCAGTTGTTAGTTCGGAGGATGGATGGATTTATAGGAAATCAGAACTGAGGTAGATTCCCTGAAGACGTCATTCTCCGAGTCCGACTTCCTGAACCAATTCGAATGGATACATCGTTTATACATAACAGGTGTCCATTCATCGCCAACGTATGTAATGTCTCACTTCGATTTCTCAATATGTCTTGTCTTTATCTTCATGAAAGGCCTTGGGAGATTAGCTCCTCGACCTGCGGCGATGTACGGCGATAGGGTGTGCAGCTGACGCGATAACGGTCACTGGCCAGGTCTCCGAGCGCAGTCTAGACCAAGGGATGTATCATGTCGACATCAAATAGAAGTGTGCCTGGGCCAATCGCTCTCATTGTAGTGCGCTTATGTTGTATGGTGATCCACAATGTAAATGCGAGGGTCTAAAAACCTCCCCCCCACAAAAAAAGAAAGCTCGTCTTCCGACGCCTGATATTCGAAGTATAATCCCTGCCGGTGCGCACTCTTTCGCTTTCGGGCCTGAAGTGGCGCTCACGTCATCTGGAAGTCGGATGATGGCGGTCCACGGTCAAACATGCATGCTGACATGAATGTTTATTACCAACTGATATTCATCAACACATTCTAGTGGAAAAGAAGAAACAGCGATAATCATTTGGAAAGACAGGAGGGGTACGAGAAACTATAACGTATGATAGATGCTGAGAATATCCGAATGCAGATCAAGTATCCTTGTGAACGAACGAGCATAACTGTGAGTAAAGAATGGTAGTAATGAGAGTGAGGCCGCCATCCTTCCGTCCGGTTGGGCGTGAGCAGGAGAGAGGTGTATCTTTCTAAAGCATGTCCATAGAGTAAGTATGAGAAATCCGGCGATAGATTAAAGAGAACTAGTCAAGGTAAGGAAGGAACCGTTATGGAGATGAAGGTAACGCATAAGAAGTCGTGAATGATAAAAGGACAGGATAAAGCATGGAAGAATGAATGAGTTGGATAAAAAACGATAACATGCATGAGAAGCTGAAGCATATCAAAGGACAGTGATTGGTGGGTATTCAAGGTCGCGAATATCGGGTATATCAAGTTGCTATTTGAAGGAGACATCTAGTCTAGGTTGATAACAGTGAATACAGCGATGTCGAACATATTGAAGAAAGATGCGTACAGTTGTCAAGGATCACACAAACTCTTAGTCTTTAGCCGATGACGTTGTACTAGTATCAGGACCTTCCGCAGAGACAGTTGTTTCCTCCTTCAGAACTGCTGGATGACCGTTTCCGTTGTCTGGAGATCTATAAGCGTCGTTACCGAATGCAAGTTCAATTGATTCTCCGTACCTGCAGCCATGATGGTGTCATCTTTCGATACTGATATATTAGATGTCTCGTGAACAGCGTTCGGACTCCCTGTGGTAGCTAAACCCCGTCAATGTCAGCTCCCTATCGTAATCACTTCGGAAAAAATAAGCTCACCTTGAGCGACAGGTGTAACTTCCACTTTTGCAGGCTTTTCCTCGACGATCGTGGCCTCCGACGGTACTGTATCATTCTTGGCAATAGGGACCACCTCATCGGAAACCTCTGTATTTGGTGCGTGTTCGGCAACGGGAACGATCTCCTTGTCCGATTCTCCTGTGACAGCTAAAACGGGTTTGACTGTAACAGACTCAGGAGTTTCCACTACAGGCTCAGATTCTGCAGCAAGCGCTCCAACGTCAGCGAGTGGCGCAGGGACATCTTTGGTCGTAGGCATAGGATCAGAAGCCGCTATTGGCTCAACGGCGATAGTAGGAGGTTCATTCACGGAATCACGGTCTACGCTTGTACGTTCCTCTATGACGGACGTGGTTTCCTCTGCTGTGGGAACTGAAGTGTCCGATTTGATGACAACAGGATTCTGAATGGCTTCTTCGGTGGTGGCCGGGGCATCAACTTGGGAGAGCACAGGAGCTTCTTTCGGCACTACGTGTTCTGGAGCTGCCTCGACTATGGGAGCAGGAATTATCTCTTTGGAGTCGACAATGGGGGCTTTCTCTTCAACAGTCGGAGTAGACTCAGTAACAGTGTGTGCAGGGGCTTCGGTCTGAGCCCAGGATTCTGTAGCCGATGTTGTCGAGTCCACAGCTAGAGGTTCTTTGACATCGTCTACAATTGGTTCCTTTGGCATGGAAGTTTGATCTGCAGGTTGGCTCGTAAGAGTATCCTCCTGATCGAGCTCATGTCGAGTAACTGGAATAGACTCGGTTTCAGCTGTGGCCGAGGGTGCAGGGCCCTCGACAATGGGCGCTACTTCGGTTGGTACGGGAACCTCTGTGGAATCAACTACGATAGTACCCTCCACAGGTTCATCAGAAGCAGCAGAGGCAGGTGGATGATGAGCTTCGGACTTGGGTTCCATTTCAGCATCATTTGCAGACGCAGGCTCCTTGATGAAGGGTGTTTCGAACACGGGCGCAGGAGTTCCCTCTGTGGTATTCTTGGTCAACATCGGCTCGACTTCCATGGGAGCAAAGCTGGCTTCGACTTGAGGTTGTTCGACGATAGGCGCTGCTTCTTTCTCTATCGGAATGGGGGCCGGAGACTCTGCGTTGGTGATATCAGGCCTCTCCTTCGCAAGGTGACCTATATCGACTGGACCGGTCTCAGCTTCAGCCGGTTCAGGAGCTTTAACCGATGGTATACATTCCTCAACAATGGCCTCGAGGTCCTCGGTTGCAGGGGCTGGAGTGTCCTCAAGTAATTTGACGCTTTCAGCAGTGTGTTCATCTGTAATTGGCAAAGATGAATCAATTTCAGTCGCTAAGACTCCGGTCTCAGGTTCTGCAGTAGAGAGAGCAGGTTCCTTGATGACGGGTGCAATTTCTTCTCTGTGCACAAGAGTCTCTTCCTTGGACTCGACGGCATCAATGATTTCTGCAGGTTGATTTACAGCAACTGGGGTAAGTTCCACCGGTACGGATAAGGCAGATTCCTCGATAATGTGCGTAGTATCCTCAATAGTATGATTCGCAATGGCCGGGAGGGCTTCGGCTTCAAGAGTTTTGACCTCGGGTTCAGGCTCTGTAGCAGCTGATGGGATAAGCTCCTCAACGTCGGTCGGGGTTTCCTTTGTGAGATCAGACGTCTCATGTACCGGTGATTCAACAGTTGTTGAGGTCGATACTTCAACTGCGGGGGCATTCACGCTCGTCTCTTCCTGAGCTGCGTCGGTAGACGAGACAGACTCGACTGGTACATGTATTTCGAGTTTATGCTCAGGTTCCACAACTGAAACATCGTGCTCCTCCGCGCCGGGTGTGACAACTGCCTCTTGTGGAGGTGCGGAAGTCTGCTCTGTGGGTTCAGTGGCGTTTTCGGATCGTGTAGCCGGTGACTCTTCGGTGACAGGCGTGATTTCCTCAGCATTCTCCGGTCCGGCAGTGTCAATATTCCCCGCTGCCAAATTGTCCGAAGCGGTCGAGGAAGGCTCAGTCTTGACAGGCGTAGACCGCTCAGCCTCAGGTTCTTCAAGTGCAGTATCTTCGACTGGAACCACGCTTTCTGTGACGTCCTCAGCAACTGGAACGGGTTGTTTCGAAACGGCTTCTACGGCAGGAGCGTCAATCTTTTCGAGTCCAATAACGGAGGCGTTCTCAACGACAGCTGCAGCAGACTCTTCGACAACGGGTGCGTGTTCCTCTATGGAAGGTACGTTCACGGACTCCAGAGTCCGCCCACTGGTTGATTCTACGACAGGAGGTACTGGTTTGGATTCCGATGGGATTGTATCCTCAAAGACGAATTCCTCCTGAGACGTCTTCACGGCTGGCGTATCGATTATATCAGTTGTCTTCCACCTCATAAGAGAAAGAAACTTACCATCTTCAAGAGCAATCTGTGGTGAACTTTCCTCGTTGACGTTGACAACATCAGGCTCGTTCAACACAGGCTCTTCTTTGGCAACAACTTTCATAGGCATCGGAGCTGCCTCTGGATCCGAAATTGAGATACTCGGCTTCTCGACAATGGGTGCGACCTCTATTGTGGGAGCTGGAACATTCTCAACGTTACTTTCAGGTACGGGATCTGCTGATTTGACTTCTTCGGAGGTAACGACCTCTGTCATAGTAGCTGCAGGGGCTCCTGCACTTTCTCTAGTCACGGAAGATGTATCTTCCTCGACAACAGCTGTGACCGGCTCCTCTGCAACGGTTTCTACAATAGGCGTTGATTTTCCTTCAATGGCAGAAATGGTACTAGGTGCTTCCTCAACGGACGCCTTGACATCTGAACGGACCATTGTCAACTTTTAGGTATGCATTTTTGATATAAATGCGATTACCTTCTGGGATAGGTACTTCAGATGAAGCGTCTTCCTTGATAACTCCAGCCTCAGCTGGCCCCGAACCTCCGATAGGAGTATCCTCCCCAACGTGCTCATCGACAGGTATGTCTTCGTTGGAAACAACCTTCTGTGGTTCAGCAACCTTGTCATCAGTCGCGCTCTTGTCGAGAATCGGCTCAGTCTGAGGAATATCCTCAATGACAGGTTCGACAGTGACCCGAGCGACAGGTACAGCAACTTCTTCTACAGGTTCATGGGTCTCCTCGACAAGAGTCCGAGCAGTCTTCTGAACAACTGGTTGAGTCTCCTCAACAACAGCTTGTTTAGCAGGTTCGAAGGGTTCCTCGACGACAGCTTGCTGAGATTCTGGGACAAGAGGCTGAACAGACTCTTCAATTACAGGTTGTTTAGCAGGTCCTAGGGGCTCCTCGACGATAGGCTGTTGAAATTCTGGGACAAGAGACTGGACAGGCTCTTCGATAACAGGCTGTTTAACAGGCTCTACGGGCTTTTCGACGATAAGATGATTAGACTCTGGGACAAGAGACTGCACAAGCTCTTCGAAGACAGGCTCCTTGGCAGTTTTGACGGTCTTTTCGACATCAGGTTCTGCAGCTGGGACAACACTTTCATGAGCCTCTGTGACGATAGGGTGAACAGCTTCAACGGCGGGTTCAACGACGGTTTCAGCCGCGAGGTCAGTGGTTCCTTCGACAACAGGTTTAGCAACAGACTCGGCGGTCTCTTGGACAATGGGTTCATTGACCTCGACAGCAACGGACTTATTTGTATTGCCAGCAGGTTCTGCAACGTCTTCGACGACCGGTTCAGCTATCTTCTCTACGATAGGTTTAGTTTCCTCAGTGGGAAGAACATCTGTATCCGATTCGAAGGCTTTGTCAACAGAAGTTTGGGGCTCCTCTACGACGACCGGCTCCGATTCGTGAGCTTCGGCCTTGCCCACGGGTTCAGCAACAAGTTCCTTGGCAGCTATGACTGCTTCAGGCTCAACTTCTCGTTGCTCGTCATGAAGATCTATAAGTCTGATGAATGACTGAAGGAATGATACTTCGTGAAAAGGACATACCTTTAGTTGCCGTTTCGTCGGCGAGCTCCTCCTGAGCTTCTGAGATGACTGAGGCCTTACCCTCTCCAACAACGGGTGGCTCAGCCACGGTATTCTCCATGGAAGAAGGGCCAGGAACCTCAATCTGATCGACGGCGGACGCAACTTCGTGCTCGGTGGGCTTGACCTCAACAGCTTCAGATTCGACTTCAGGCTCAGAAGCCTTAGTCTCGTCAACGACTGGTACAATCCCGGGCTCTGGGACCTTGACCTCCTCGACAGTCGGAACAGCTTCAAGTTTGGAAGCCTCAACCTCCTTCACGACTGGTGCAGCTCCAGCTTCAGCTGTCTTGACCTCCTGTACGGCAGGCACGACCTCATGCTCGGGTACTTTGGTCTCCTCGACGATAGGCGTAGCTTCAAGCTCCTTGGGCTTGACCTCGTCGACTGCAGGCACAATTTCAAGCTCATGAGTCTTTCCTTCATCCAAAGGTGGCGCTACCTCATGCTCTAGAACATCGACAATCGGTGAATCTTCGACAGAAGCCTTGGATTCCTCCATGACGGGTGGAACTGCAGTAGGCTGGATCTCCTCCACAACAGGCGCAGCTTCATGCTCGGGGGCCTTAATCTCCTCGGCAATAGGTGCCACTTCCAGCTCCCTCGGTTTGACCTCTTCGACGGTAGATACAGCTTCAGGCTCAAAAGCCTTGGTCTCTGCAACGACTGGTACCACCTCAGGCTCTGGGACCTTGGCCTCCTCAACGACAGGCGCATCACGAACAGGCTCAGAAGCGTTGACCTCCTCCACAACAGGGACCGAAACTTTTGCCTCCTCGACGACAGATTCTGAAGCCTTGACAGCTTCGACAGCAGACGCACTTTGGTCCTCAGGAGCTTTGACTTCCTCGACGACGGGCACAGCTTCGGACTCGAGAACCTTGGTAGTAGGGACAAATTCAGGCTCAGGAGCCTTGTCCTCGACGATGGTTTCAACCGCCTTCGCCTCCTCGACTACAGATGCAGCTTCAGGTTCAGGGACCTTGGCTTCTTCTACGACGGGTGTACCTTGAGGCTGGAGAACCTTGGTCTCTTCCACGGCGGGTACGACTTCAGGCTCGGTATCTTCGACGACAGGCACAGGTTTACACTCGGGAGCTCTAGCCTCTTCTGTGGCTGATGCGACTTGGGGCTCGACTACAGATGGAGCTTCAGGTTCGGGGACCTTGGCTTCTTCCACGATGGGTGTACTCTGAGGCGGGTGATTATTGGTCTCTTCCACAGCGTGTGCGACTTCATGCTCGGTATCCTCGACAACAGGCACAGGTTTATGCTCGGGAACCTCCTCTGGGGCTGGTGCGACTTCAACTTCGGGTTCTTTCGCCGTCTCCACAACAACAGGCTCAGCGGCATGTTCTACGGTCTGAGCCTCCTCCGCAGTCGGTATTGATACGACCCCCGCCTCAGCAGCCTTCTCATGTTCAACAACAGCTTGCGCAGCTTGGGGCTCTGAAACAGGCTCGCTCTGTATAGAATCAGCCACCAGGAGAGCTCTCGGCTCTGTAACAGCTGCAACAGTGGAAGGAGCCTCGTCATTCTGCGCTGCAGCAGGTCCAGTGGCTGTTTCCTCCTGCATAATAACCTCCTTGACAGGTTCAGGCGCAGGAACCTCTTGAGGAATGGCAGACGCCACACTCTCGACGGGCGGATTACTCGTAATCAACTCCTCAGGAAGAACAGGAGCAGGCGCAGGTGTAGGCTCCTTGGCTGTATCCGCCTCCGATGCCCCAGCAGCACCAGCAGCAGCCACCGCGGCTCCAGCGGCCAAACTACCCGCTACGACGCCATTCGTCCTGCCCCCCTCATCAATGCTTTTCTTCACGGCCGCAATGACCGATTGTCGCGAAGCCTCGACCGATTTCTTCGGCTTGGGCGAGGGTACCCTCACACGGACCGTCTCATCCTTCTTCCTCCTCTCCTTCTCCTTCTTGCCCTTGCTCCTGCCCTCGTCCTCGTCCTCCTCACGCAGAATCTCGCCCATCTCACCCACAATCGGACTAACCGCCTTCTCCTTGCCCTTCCCCTTCCTCTTCGTCCCCTCCTTATACTGAGGCAGGGAACCCGCCTTCTTCGCAGGGCTCGTCAACAGCCCAAACCTCTTAAACATCGAACCAAACACAAAGCTATTATCACTCGTAGACGAATTCGGCGAGCTCGTCCTCACGCGGGCCGGCGACTCGTGCGACGTATGAGAAGACGTCGACGCTTCGGGCGCCGGCGTCGGCAGGGACGGAGGCGGGCGCTTGAAGGCCTGCTCGAGCACCAGCCACTCGATGCGTTTGCCATCCACTCCAGTCTCGACGTTCCTGAGTTTACAAATGATGAACGCGGGCCAGGAAGCAGAGACCGGGTCAAAAAGAGCATCGCTCCAGAAATCGACGAACGCTTCGTCGAGTTGGACCAGCGACACCTGTGTGGACTTGGACACGGGATTTACTGGACCGAGAACTGCTGGTGGTGGGGAGGGCTTCGGTACCTCGGACTTTGCGGGCGTCCGTGGCCTGTCAGAGGACTTGCGGCTGTTGAAGAGACTGAGACGCGGTGAAGAAGGTCGGGGGATCGTCACTTCCATGTCTCTCTCTTTCTCCATGAGCGTCGAGGCGAGCGGTGGTCGCTCTGTCGTGTCATCAAGGAAACCAGACGTGGAGAATGTGATCCAATCTGGTCCAATAGGGCTGTTCACGTCGGAGGGCGGGATGGCGCTCGCAGGGGTCTTTGAGTGCCTCGGCGGGCTGCTACCAGCTGCCGCTAGTGTGATGGCTGTATCCTTATCGCCCAAAGAAGATGAATTAGGGCGGGAGGGCCGCGTGTAAAGGTTAAAAGAAGGTGATCCTATTGCGCTTGAACCCATGTCCATCGGAACAAGGGAGAAGAAGCGCAAAGTCTCGTCAGCGAATATGTGGCTGAACTCGGGGTGCTCGCCGGGCGTGGAGCTTCCTCCAATAACGCCAGACTTCCTGATGGACTCCCATAGAACTGCGTGTTCACCAGCGTCAAAGGATGCTTCTGCTTTGAAGGCTTCTGAGATGATCCGTAGTGGATGATGAGATGGTTGATCGGCTGTGGCCGAGAGCTCGGTCTCGATACGTACAAACAACGCGTCATATTGGACGGTGGAGAAACGAGGGCGAGCCAAGAGGTCTGCATTAGGATCGGTCTGATAGGGATAGCGTTGTATAAGCTCTAGTAGACGCGTAGGCATTCTAGACTCTGTCGCATCATCCCTATCACGGAGTCAGCCGCCATTTGAGAGAACCATATCATCTCTGACCATACCTGATGCGCGAAAGGAACAAATGCTCGAGCATGCGACCTGCTCTCTCCCATCTCGCGTAGAACGTAGACCAGTCGTCATCCTTCTGGGCGTGTTCAACGGTCAGAAGCCAAAGGCCAAAGAACTTGGAGAGCTTGCTTCCAGAAATTCCATTAGCCTCGGCATGCGCCGCTAGAGAGGAGAAAAGCTCTAAAGTTGCCGTAAGCAACTCCAAATGGGACGTTGGAAGGAGAGGAGCTAGTGTTGAGGAGTACCCATTGGGTGGCCAACCTGCGGATCTCTCCGCGTCGAAGAAGGTCTTGTACCAGTTATCGTCCTTGCCAAATGAGGTTCCTTCCAACTGGAGATGACGAAGACCCCAGCGGAGAACCGCTGCGACATCATAGGGTGATTTGGTGGAAGACATCTCGGAATTGAACGCCGTGGCGATGGTGGAAGGTGTTGCGGACAGTGTGATTATGGAGCCTTTGGGAGCCAAAGACTTCAGGAACAGCGAAATAAGTCTTCTCTGCTGCTCTGGTGACGCCGCGTACCAATGAGGGTGCATGATCCCCAGAGTTTCGAGCCCTGACGAAATTGTGAGACGACAGGACGAATTGACCAGAGAACGTACCTCGCGCAATGATAGTGTCTGAGCATGCACGGACAAGTATGAGCGTCTCGAGTGGATTCAAACGACGCCTCCCAATCGCCTCCTCAGAGAGCGTTGATGATTCTGGATCAGCGTCGAAAACAACGCCCAATTCACGCGAAGCCTCTTCATCCCTGAGGCCCGGCAAGTTCAGCGAGAGATGCGGCACCTCCACACGTCGATCCTTCGACTCGGGCGACGACGGACGAGACTTCGAGCGAAACACATTAAACGGCGAGTCCTTCTCCTTGTGCCTTGGCAGGCGTTCATTCGCAACCTCCGGGAACTTTGTCGCACTCGGTGACACAGATTCGAACTTTCCATCGAGAAGCTCAGTGTCCGCCACGCGATGTGGCGACTGCTTGTCGTCCTTCTTACGTCCGAACACCTTGGACAAAAACGAGGGCATGGCGTGGCCTTAATAAAACGGACCTGGTGGGCAAATTAATGAAGCGATCACGATCGGCGTGCACAGAGTGACGCACAGTGTACTCGAGCAGCCCAGAGGCCAGATCTGCGTTGGCAGAACGCACTGGGAGGGAGTAAAGATGCTCGATGTCAAGTATTTCGAAGCCAACAGACCGCGCCACGTGCCCACCGCGAGGCAAGCGAGCATCGGTCACGCTGGTCGCTTGTTTTGTTCTGATTTTGCCGGCCAGTAGCCCATCTTGGACAAGGCGGTCGGAGGAAACATTCATCGCGTTTCCTTGCGTCATACTGAGTTTGGTCGTGCTGTTTCTATGTGTATGATGCATCATGGGAGAGTCTGTTTTCCAAAAGGGTAAAGTTAAAGCAAACGGTTGACAGACAGCACTGTAAGTGTACATGTATGCCTCCAGTGAACCTGTGATGCAGTCTCTGGCCCGGCTTCCGTTCCGAAAAAAAGAGATGTCCAGAAAAGTCATCCACAGTCCCTTGGCCACACAACATTCTCAGAACTCAAGTATGCAACATTACAACAGAAAGTTTTATATTACAAGGGCAAGTCGACCCACCCCAAATCTACACTACTAGTACTCAAAAGAAAATAAAACAAACAACGAAAATAAATATACAGCGCATGCAAAGTAAAAAAAAAAGCGAATGAATATATACAACAAACAGTCGATAACTAGGCACTAGCAAACACGAGTTAGTTTCAAATGGACTATTATAAGAATCAAATGAGATAGATATTCATGTATGTAGCACAAGAAGACACCAGCACCGGGCACGGAATCTGCCCAGAAGCGGAAAAAAAGAACTGTCCTTCGCAGCGCGAGAGATGGTATTAAAACACAGTCTAGAAGGTAAGAGCAAGCGAAAAACGGGAATACATGTCGGAGGGATATTAAAACTGGGGGGGATATACACTTTGCTTGCTTTGCTTGATATACGTCGTGTCGCGCCGATTAATACACTAAGTGATGTTATGTCGAGGGCGGGGGAAAGAAAAAGAAGAAGAAGAAGAAGAAAAGGAAGATCCACGATAGCATCGAAGGAAAAAGAACTTGAAAAACCCGACTCAAAGTCCTGGTTTCAAAAACTCGGGCGGGTCGGAGTCGGGGTCGGGGTCGGGGCTGGAGCTCGGGAGCACGCCTACAGCGTCGCATGCTGCGAATGCGAAAAATACGTCGAATCATCCTCAATCCCCTGCATCACAAACCCACTCTGCTCCTGCATCGGATCCCCCAACCCAAACGCCGCCACCGCCGCCGCCGCGCGCGCCCCAAACTGCGCCTGCACAGGCGGCAGCTCGCTCGTAAACGGCGCGGGGCTCTCCGTCGTCGTCATAAACGGCGAGCCCGTCCTCTGAAACGCCGCCGCGGCCCCCTGCTGCCCCGCCGCCGCCGCGGCCACGGCCCCCGGACTCCCCGACTCCATACTCATATTCATCATCTGCATCATCGTGCCTCCCAAATTCGAGTTCCTGCTCTCCGACCTGCGCGCGCCGGGGTGGCCGTGGCCCGTGTACTCCCCCGGCAGCGGGACGGGGTACGTCGACGGGCTCGAGTGCGTCGACGTCGGCCGCGAGCCGGAGGCGCCGTACGCGGCGTAGGGGTGGTATCCGCGGCCGCCGATGTTGTTGTTCAGCCCCGCCGAAGATCCAGGCGAGTCGCCGGGGAACTCCCCGCTCGTGCCGTTGGCGGTCCCCGGTCGCCTGATAGACTCGGCCGAGCGTGAGGCCGAGGGCGTCATGCTGCGATACCGCCGGATGGGACCTGCTGCACTGCCCGGGGCGTCCACCAGTCCCTGGGGGTAGAGCGCCGCGTGGTCGAATGTTTGTTTATGTGATGGGGCAGACATGGACGTGCCGAGCTCCTCGCCACCGAAGACGGAAGAACCCGAGGCAGATGATGATGATGAGTGTGTGCGGTACGCGCCGGTGAGCGAGTTGCGGTTACTGTTATTCCGGACGTGTCCGAGGGCGCCGGGCGGCGGCGAAGAATTGCTGGCGTTGCTGAATGCAGGACTAGGCTGTGCGCGGAGCCCCCAATTCGCATCAAAGCCGTCTTGCTGGTGTTGGAGCCCCAGGCCGTTCGGGCCAGGCATATAAAAACCTTGGTTCCCGAGCATACCGTCTTCGTCGCCTGACATATCAGGCAATTCTCCCGACACCTCCACCATACAGCTCTGGGGGTCAATGTCCGCGCCGTACGTCAGCCCCGTCGATCCTGCAAGGAGACCTCGGTCGAAATCCGGCATTAGGCTGGACCCGCCATACATCAGACCGTCATCGTAATCGCTGTCATCATGCTCCCTCCCCACACTCGTACTGCGGCCATCAGGGCTTCCACCACTATCTGCATCGTCCCCACTATTATCAATCCAAGAGTCAACGCCGAGTCCAAACGTCGCGCCGGCGCCGACAGGCCCGCTATGTCCTCTCCCATGCGTCCTCAAGTGCTGATTCAAGTTGTCGCTTCTCGAAAACTTCTTGTTACACTGCGGGCACGCATAGGGCCTCTCCATCGTATGTGTCCTGAGATGTCTCTTGAGATGCTCCATGCGCTTGAACATCCGACCGCACGAGAACAGCGGGCACACGAACGCCTTCGACTTTGTCATCTGCACGCCCTCAGATGCGTCTTGCTGCTGCGCAAAAGAAGTGAAGCCGCCAGACAGGACCGACGCCGTCGTCGCAGGTGGCGATAGTAAGGGAACCGTGTGTCTGTGATGCCGGTCCTGGATTCCTGGGCGTTGGTGGCCGGCCTCTATAGTCACGTATCCTTGCGGCTGCGCCTGGCCAGCCGCATTGAGGTAGGACGCCACGCTGGGTTTACGATCCGCAGACGAGAACTCCCGGTTTGCCTGGCGCATAAACATCTCGGCAGCGTCGGCAGAGTCCCGCTCGCGGCTGAGGCTCTCGTACCTCTTGTTGGTATCACCAAGGAGGAGGCTCCGGCCGCGCTTCTCGTTCTCGCGCTTCGGGCCCTTCTTGCGGACCTTGTACTCTGAGCTCCCGCCAAGCCACGAGCTCCCGATACCGATGGCTTGGAGTGCAGCAGAGCTGCCATGATCGCTATCAGCCATCACCTCATCTGCGTCGCTGGCGCTGGCATCGCTCTCGTCAGTTACGCTCAGATCGCCGCTGCGTTGGTCTTCGCCCGGCACCAAGGGATTCATACGGGACGTTTCCTCGATCATGCGAACAGCACTTTCGAGCTCGCCCTCGCCTTCCCGAACCCCTTGTGCCTTGGAAAATTGCTCATACAAGGTCTTCTTGGGGTCGTAGGTAAATGAGATGGCAGGCTCGCCGACGATGACAGTCGTTGGCTCCTGACCCATTTTTTCGCGCTTGAGATCTCGCTCCAGGGCGTCCAGGAAAAGGCGATCATGGGGCACTGAAAACCTGTGCAACGCAAGGAGGTATTATGATCTGATTGCAGCAGATCATAGAAAAAAAAATGACGTACCAATAAAACACCTTTTGTTTTTTCTGGGTCCGGATACATTGGTACTTGAACAAGAGATCAAGGAACGGGCTCTATAATGAGATATTAGTACGAGTAGCAATGATAGGAAACATCGAGGACGGATGGACGTCATACGAGGCCTGTTTCCAGAAAAGGAAGTGAGTATGTACCTTTGGCTCCTCCAAACACGCATCGACACCAGGCTTGAGATTGCGGAGATCACTAAAGACGCCTTCTTCGAATTTTTTCATGTTGCGAACAGGACGCCCAAAAGCCTGATATGCCGTCAGCCACATGAGTTTTACGAAAGATGGAACCAAAAAAAGCGACAAGTTACTATAAACGGAACAAAGAGCAACATACCTCGAAACGGAAGACAAGGGCTCTCACAATGTCTGTGCCTGTGATATGGTAGAGGCCGTTCCATAGGACACAGGAAACGGACTCGCCGGACGGGAGGGTAAAACGATGAAGCGGCGGATGTGGGGTGTTCTGGCCGTCCGGACCGCCCTGGTGCACAGCCAGACCGTTCGAGGAAGGGTAGTTCGGGAGAGACTGGCCGTTGAGCGGATTTGCAGTATTATGCTGATCGGCGTCGCTGGATGCAGCCCACCTGGAGGGGGCGGTTGCGAGGAAGAACTTGAGCTGATCGAGCTGCATCAGTCGCTCCTGCTCCTGGGTATTGAGAGGGCGTGAGAGACGGGCAGAAAGACCGGGAGTGGAGCTGGTGTAGTTGAAGCTGTGGCGGATGGGCTCCTGCGCTGGGGGGTCTTGGTCCATGCTGGTGACCGGCAGTGGCTGGGAGAGGAGGGGCATTGTCTCGGCATGGAACTGGGTGTGATGGTGTGAGTTGCCGGGACGAGCGGTGCGCTCGTTGGGGTCCTGCTCATGGGAGGTGTTCGTGGACACGTGGAGAGGCCCAGAGGCACTTTTGATCGGGAGGGGTCTGCGGGTGGAATAGAGATGTGACGGCGGAGGGTATGGGTGGTAGGCGACATCGAGCTCCTGGGCGTATGACTGGGGCGACGAGTGGGTGGACGAGGGGTTGGAGTTGATGTAGGACGAGTAGTGGTAGTCCATGGCGGCCAGCCAACGTAGGTCTGCTTGGAGTCAGTGGGAGGTCGTCGCAGCCAGCAGCACAGACCGTTATCGTGGGTGATGTGGGCTGGGACCGGAGGGGGTCGAGGCGCTGTCGGGAAGACTTGCGGATTTGCCAACAGATTATAAGTATCTGCGTCAGTAAATTGAAGCAAGGCAGGAACGCCCAAACATCACGAAGCCCGCACAGGTTTGATCACACGAATCTAATCCCACAACTGATCTCGCTTGCGAACCAAGCCACCGTCCAAACCACGCCGGATCCGCATCACCCGGTTCCCATCATCGGCCGCTCCTCCTCCCCGTCACCAGCCAGCCACACGAAGCTTCTCGCTGCTGCACGGTGCAGTAGCACGGCCGAACCTCGTGTCTCTGCAGTCGCCTCCGAATGCCCAACGTCAGTCTTACCTGTTCGTATAGCCCGCTGCAACTCGCTTCGACGCGAGTGGCGGTGTACCGCCACAAGGCACGACCGAGTTGCTACCTCCCAAAATCCCCGTCGCAACTGAACAATGACTTGACAAAATTCCAACATCTCTGCCCGTAGATGCAAAGTGCCCGCGGCCAGCCACGCAGCCACATTTGGTGGCAGTAAAAGCCGCTGGTATTGGTAATGGATCCAGGTCATCCTCCGATCAAAAAGCCTGAAGACAAAGAATTCCAGGCCTAAAGTCCTTAGTAACCATGATCATACTTGGCGGATGTACAATTGCTGTCTACTCATGTCCTAGCCAATTTGTTTTTCTGATCACCGAAAGCGCCTTCCGGGATTTTTGCCTTTGCTCACCGCGTCTGTTTTCATCAAATCCCCGGGCTTCTCGCACCTTCCTTTCCCTCCCCTGTGGGACAGAGAGATGTGAATCTACAGTCTATCCCAAATCCCCCAGAACCAACGACGACCCACAAAATTTTTTCTGCGATCAGCTCAACCCATTGAAGGAGGGATGCGCTTGCAACCGGATCATGATGATCATAGCTACTCTGATGCTCACTTGTTCGCAACATGACCCATACGCCCAAATTTTGACCATAGATGATCTCATGTCAATTGCAACATCCCACGTCAGGCGACACATGGCACGGCTGGCCAATACGGCAATTGTCGTACATTCATTCGCGCACGATAATAGGGTTTTTGATCGACCAATGAAGAAACTATCCTGTTCCAGTCTCATGCGGCCAATCGCTATTCCACTGGCGTTGGCTACCAATGTTGGCTGTTCAACAGCGCATACCGCCACCACCTCCGCGGATCCTCGTACTGGAAATACGGTTTCCGTCGTTACTTCCCTATATAGACATCAAGTCGTATCAAACATCCCCTCCAAGTGGCTCTGTCGCCGGCCCGGATACACGCCCTCCCTCACCGAACAAACCAACTCTGAATATTTCCGAACAGCAGTTTCGGCGCGAATATGCAGATCCTGCCTCGCGACGACGCCTCCATCACATTCTTTCTATAATCAACTATTGATCTCGCTAACCTAACACTTATCACTCCCTTGCTTCTTCCTTATACATCACCAGAACCGTCTCTTCGCATCGACGGTATCACGGCGAGCGACAGCGACGCGGCGTGATCTTACCGCACGGCACCACACCCGCGCACGCACACGCAACAAATATACCACCAACGAACCCGGACCTCCGACAACCATCGACATCCCAAGGTGGATCATTCCCGCATAATGATTCTTGTCAGACATCTCGTTTCCCCTTGGGCATCGATAACCTTAACCGCCCTCTAATCGACGAATAAAACAACAGCCACGCTAGCCTTTTCTGGGGAGCATCCCACGTTAATGGTACCGCACAGCTTTCTCGCCGCCGGGCGCGATAAGGGCGTGCGCACCCCAGATTGCTTGCTACTTACTCTACATACATGCCCGAGTCTACACTGCCGGCTGTCACCTACATACAACGTCTCTTTTTTCCGTTCTCCCTCCATGCTCCGTTCCTATCTATCTACGCCCTCAAAGAGTAGCAAAAAAAATATCTCACTCCCCGGCCTCGGCCATGCGTGACGTCCCCCGACACACGCCTCAACTCGCGTGCTCCCCGACCCAAGTACGTGCGTATCCCAAAAGAAAACAAAGACAACAAACAAAAAAAAGCTTCCGCGGTGATCGTGCAGAATGATGCGGGAGAATGATGGGGAAGGAACTGCAAGGAAGGGCCCGTTGGATATGTATGGTACCAACGTCATCTCCCATACCCGGGGTGCCGGCCGACCATGTGGCACATGGAACAGCGCACCCGCGCCGGACATCTCCCTGGGCCCGTCCCTCACCTCGTTCCGCCTTGAAAGTTGAATTACTGATTCCTGATTCCTGATTCCTGATTACAGATTCCTGATTACAGATTACAGATTCCTGATTACTGATCCCGATACTACAGCGTACATCCCTACCGATGACTGACAACTGATGATCCCGCATCACACCGTCCCATCCACCCACTCGAGACATGATCGAGCGAGGGGGGGATGCCTATTTGCCTGCTCGCGACCATCAAGCCGCATACGGCCGTCGCCCCGACCCATCGCCAGCCACCCGTCACCCGTCACCCGTCACCCGTCACCGTCTCGGGCAGCAGGGGCCCCAGGGGCTCGCTCGCCGCGTCCATGCAACGCCCTAGTTCTGCGACCTGTCAGCCCGTTACTAGGCGGTGCTATTTCCGTCCATCTCGCGATGGATCGTTCGTGTTTGATCGACCCGTGAGGGCTGATGTAAGTGCGTGAGATACGAGCGAAGATTGACGCCCGCTGAAGAACGCCGGCCGGAGCGAGGTGCTTGTGCATGCGCACGCACTTGTGGAGCGTGCGCGGTGCGTTTGCGCAGGTCCTAGGACGTGGGCCGGGGAGAGGAAAAAGTCTGCTCTACTTTGCGTATTGCATCCAAATTAGTATTTATAGACGAACCGAACCGTGCGCGCGCCCGCGCGCAGAGCCTAGAGCCTGGCCTGATTTAGTGTGGCGGTAAGCACTGCAAGCCATCGTTAGTATGAGAATACTGACTCTGTCAATTAGGCAGAATATGGGAAAACATGGGGTGAAGAAGCATGTCGGTCTTCCAAGACGACGTACGCGAGTCTGAGAAGCACGCAGGGCGCCCCGGAAGACTTGCGAAGCCGAAACCTAAAATGGCGCATGGAAGATCAGTAAACCCCCCCCCCCCCCGACTTCTGACATTGGTAGGTAGATAGCCCCGAAACGAGTCATGGTGCGTATTGGGCAAAGTAGAGAAATGATGCAAGTTGCAATCATTATTGAATAATATCAGACCAGCGTAATTGCAGAGACAGTTTACATACGCCAAAGTGACTTTGTGATTCAATTTGGCGCTGAGTATGACTCGCTTGGATCCTCTTTGGTTTATTTGGGCTGAAGAAATGGATCTTTCCACGAGGAGCTGAATTTGACTGAAGAATTATGGATCTCTCCGTGATCACCCTTGGAGCTGCGTTGACTGGAAAATTTTAAGTATACATAAAGACCCTTGGAGGTACACATGACCACGAATCGACTTACAAACTCGTTGTCAGCGCACCTGGTTGGATGGCACTACAGGACAGAAAGGGGTCCCCTGAAAATACGGAGAGATCGGGCCGCCGCGCCGATGTCGGTCCTGCATGACGCCATATAGCTATTTATTTCCGCCGTATAGCAATACATACCAGACCGACTTCATCGTGAACGCGTGCCGCGATGCTATTGCCACATGATACATTCGCGCTTTCATACTCCCAAGGTCCTCGGAGGAGGCTGTGGATCGTCCCCCCCTCATTCACCAGTAGGCGCCGGTGATTGCGTGCAGGCGATGCACGACGTCGCAGGAAGCGATTAGTTGCGATTAGTCGTCCATATCGCACGTCGTATAGTTGAATATATGTAGCCTAGCTCTTGCTGCAATGGATATCGGGAAATATTGATGCCCGGACTCCAGGTCATGTGGACCCGGAGAAAACGCATTAGAAAGCGATAATGAACTCCAAGAAGGCTGGCCCATACTTACCGAAGGAACTTTGGACTGGTCGCAAGATATTTGCTGGTTGTGCGTAACTTGCAGGAACCTGAGCCGGTTCGTTGTCGGCTATGTTGATGGTCGCAGGTGTCTGAGGTTCGCCAATTACAAATTGGGCAGGACTCCGTCCAATCCGTACTTCCATAACTGCTATTGATATATACGATACTCGCGCAGGCGAAGAGTCTATAAAAAAGTCATTGGATAAGACTCAACAGTCAACCTTACACAGCATCCATTGGAGACTTAGTCAGACGCCCTATGCTCATCCAGATGCTTAGAGAGCATTTCCCGGTAGTTCGGAAAATCGCTAGGCAAGTTATGCAAGCTTACCAAAAGACATTCTCGACGACTGAACAGGTGAGCCGTACGTGATTCGCAATCGGATAGATCCCACTGACACACGATCCCACTGACACACGAGTTTCTTCTTTCAGAGAAGAATTTGTGGCGCTCTTATTGTAAGGATTGATAGAAAAGATGGAGCCATCCATGAGTCACAGTGGGAATCCGAGTCACGTATTGTGGTGGTCACCATGAAGCAAGAAGTAGTTCCCAACTACCATCGAGACCTGACTGTAGAACAATGAGCGGTCAGTAATGTATCCATGCAGCCATAGATCAGTCTGACATGATGCAATAGACTCGCCTATCCAACATCTTGACCTTCCTTACGATCTCCCTGTTCCTGTTGACGACGGTGCTTGCGACCATCTCACGGGTACCTCAATGCCATCGATCATTCTGCCCTCAACTGCCGGAGGAGCGCCAATTGACGTCTCCTCGCTGAGCGGACTGACGATCGTCTTCTGCTACCCACGCACTGGTGAACCGGGAGTGGCGGTGCCAAGAGAATGGGACCTTATTCCAGGAGCGCGCGGATGCACACCACAAGTGTGTTCGTTCCGTGACACATCGGCCGAGCTTCGCGGATTGGGAGTGCAGCATATCTTTGGACTCTCGACACAGGATACAACATATCAAACAGAGGTAAAGGAGAGACTACATCTCCCATTCGATATTCTATCGGACGCGGAGTTGAAATGGGTCAAAGGGCTAAATTTACCTACTTTTGAGTGGGAGGGAAAATTGCTTGTCAAGCGAATCACAGTGGGCGTGCAGGATGGGAGGATCATTAAGAAGTGGTACCCCGTCTTTCCAACTAACAGAAACGCATACGACGTGATCGAGTGGTTGAAACGGCGACAGAACTCAAAGTGAGGCAAGGACAGTTGAGAAAATGGCACCTATCCTGGGAATACTCGACAACAAGTCAATTTTCAGACTGAACAACATCGAAATATACAACTGTCTTGTCTCCTGTCTCTCCTTCATCACCGTGTCATCCTGTCTGGCGCAAATCGATGTGGTATGATGAATGATTGATTTGATGTTATACATCAGCATCTTTGATAGAAAAAACAATAATTTCATCAAAAGACAACCCATGTTCATAAGGCAAAGTCGCACGAGATTCCAATATATGAGACAACATCGTGAGGACTAGAGCCAATTGAGAATAACAAATCAAGCGGCAGTCCCGGCAACGTTGAGAAAGTCACAAGGCCATGTCACGACTGATGGCTCCTGGTAGGACATGGGTGGGGTTGTGCCTGGCAGATGCGAGGCTGTTCCCTCATTCCGTAACAGATTAGCAGCCAGCGCTCGCCGCTTAGCGGTTTCCATCTCTTGACAAGCTCCTTTCTTCTTTTTCACCTCAGTGAGGGAAACAGGCATGCCTTCAGCATCAGGCAACTATGACGAGGCCCTTCTCGCCACCGCTCCGACGTCAACTAAAGCTCAACGTCAGGTGCTGTCGCCTAAAATCTATGATTGCGGACGAAATTTTCTGATTTTGTCGTCCATCTAGGAAGGATATTCCACAGATCTTTTGAACTCTTCTTCTGGCACTGCCACCCCTCCTATCTCAACGACACAGGTCGATGTTGAGCACGGGCTCGCTCAAAAAGAGTACAACGGCGCTTACAAGAAGCCAACCCCATTCTTCCGCACGAGAAAGGGAATAATCATTATCGCGGTCCTGGTTATAGTTATTCTTGCAGCCATTATTGGTGGTGCAGTGGGCGGGAGTGTTCATCACCACAACCAGGATGAACTCACGAGTGTCAATGGCAGTTCCGGTCTCGGCGCTTCTTCCAATCCCAACGCTACCACCTCCACTGCCACTCCCGCTTCTTCCAGTTCCGACGCTTTCATTCTCAGTGATATTTTCTCTTCCCGTTCCAGTGTCTCCCCCAGTGCCACCTCCATCGCCTTTCCTAGTTTCGCTACTTCCAGTAGCGTTCCTCAGAATTAACACAATGAGATAATCGGTGAATATTTACCCCACCTGATGGAGCAAAATTAAGAGATGTATGTTTTGTGGGACCTTAGGGAATCATAAACCAGGTTTATGAACTACTGTATATGTATCCGAATTTATGTACTTTTTAAATACTCATGGTCACTGCTTCCGAAGACGGTCAAAATACATAGGTCCCCGAAGTAAAAAGATAAAAAATGATAAACTGGAAGCATAATACAAGTGTACGTCGCGTGATAATAGTTAGCATGAGTATCTGGATACAAAGCCGTTCGAATTATACTAAAATACAGGACTCAATATCTCACACCCCGATCGCCGACCGATAACCAGGAGGTGGTATGCTCTCCCTGCGATTGACCGAATTTCCATAACTTGCATCGCGGTCCCCATTGAATTGTCCCTGCGAGAGTACCGCAGCGACCTCCCTTGCGAGCGCACGGATATCCCCACCATCCTCCAGAGTGCTAGACCTCACTGGCGGATGCGGAAGCTTCCGTTCTGCTGCCCGCGGGCTGGGGTTTGGCACAGTTCGCGCAGGGGGCGCCGGCACGGGGGGAGTTGGCACGGGGGGAACTGGCACGGGAGGAAGAGGCGGCCGTTGGATGGATGTTGTTCGCGTGGGTGGAGAAGAAGGAGAAGAAGAAGAAGAAGCAGTGGAGTTGAAGTTAGAGACTCTGGGCATTGCGGTACTGTATGGATGTGTGGAATCGGGAGGAGGAGAGAACACAGAGGAAGCTGGCGTGGGAGTTGACTGGGTCATGGGACTCGGAAGGTCTTTACGAGCGTTGTTGCTTTCGGTGGGGGAACCGATGAAAGGCGAGGGTTTCGAGCCTTTTGCCCCGCTGCCGAACGCGCGAGTCCGCGCCTGGTAGCGGAAAAAGTCTTTGGATCCCCGGCTGGAACGGTTTCCTCTGCGACGGAGGACACAAAGTAACGACATTAGGATGGCGAGTGCAACTACTCCACCAGCAACTGAGCCGCCGATAATGCCGCCCGTTTTGCTATTTTTGGTAGGTTCCTCAGTGGGAGTTGGAGCACTCGTTGGAGGTGGAATCATCGATGAAGACGTCGAGATCGTCGGCATTGATGTTGGGGTGGTAGTTGTAACAGGTACAGGTGGAGTAGGGAACCCCGGTGGCGCCGTAGCGAACGCAGCCTGTCCAGTAAGGACGGTAGCGATCGATGTAGGCTAGCAGAACGATAAACACGAGAAGAAAGAACCTCAAAGCAAAGAAAACACTTACAACAGCGGCCGTCACACGTTTGGCTGCAGCCGAATACTGATTAAAGGCATCGAGAGAAGGGGGATTTATTGCTCTACTCCCCGGAGGATGCGATAAGTATTGTGGCAATTTTCTATGAATATGGTGAACAAATACTCACCCCACCATCCCAGAAGCACAGTGGCTTGTCGGAACAGTTAAACCGCAATAGAACCAGATGGCTTTGACTCCATTAATGATGCGTCCAATATCCATATAAGAGCTCAAATAATTCACCAGAAGTGTCATTTGAGATTGTCAGGTTCCAAGTTCGTGGCTCAAGGACTGTTGTATTCGGTCCTTGCACAACCCCACTACTGAAACCTCCCTCGAGTGGAAAACACGGATTGTCAAAACTGCCTTGTATAACACTATGTGCGCTAGAAGTGTAAATATGGTGAGCGCTTGAAAATGATGGATGTGATATGCACACGACTTACAGCCCTTCGAACTCGAAAACCACCATATCGTTGAGCTCAGCGAAAATAGGCACAGGATTATAAAAGCTGCCTTCCTTTCCAACGGTAACCTACATCGACAGGAAGATCAGCGACAGCAAGAAAGGGAAGAGTAAGACGAACAGTCAGCGTTTTTGCGGCCAGAGCTGTTCGGAAGCATGTAACGATTAAGCCGAAGAACCTGAGCGTAGTCCTAAAGTGTTGCATGAACTGGGAAAACTGGGCCACAGCCTACGTGTGCAGAAGAGGGGAAAGGTATGAAAGCGACAAAGAAGAGTTAAATGACAATCAGGAACGAAAGAAAGATTAAATGATTTTGGCTCCGCTCCTACGACCTGTCTAGCGTCGACAGTGGCGGTAGATTTCAAGGTCAGATAGGTATTACCAACGGAATTATCGCTGTTATGTACGCGGCACATGAGACACTTGTTACGAAGTGTTCGATTTGCTGTTGCCGATAACCTGTGGCAGGGACGTGTGAGCCCGTGCTCTGCTAGGAGAAGGATCAGTGAAAAAAAAGGCTAATCTGATGGTTAGGATCATAGTAAATGTACGACTCCACTGCCCCTGCACGTTGTTGGTGATCGCAAAGATCAAACATGTCGATGAGTCAGGGTGTATCAAAGAAGGAAGCGCGCCAAAGTGTTTGCACATCCCTCGCCGTGAGGATCACCCATCTCAGACAATTCCAATTCACATCACGCCGCTGCACATGACGTTTATTAGGACCAGAAAGATAAATGGGATGCGCGGACTCATCACTGCTGGATGCGTCGAAATTCCGATTGCTTGTTTCAACTTGTCAAGTCCATCATCGTCTCGATGACAAGTGCCACATAACTCAATGCGGAACACGGGTTCCACGAGGGGAGTGTAACGAGGCCTAACGATGGTTAGTTCCACAATATAATTAACCAGTGACTCAGAGGTCAAAACGAGTCTCTTTCACAGGTGATTATCAAACAAGATTGATTGATAAACGCGACGAAAGACTTGCATACCATAAAATTGGACCAGGGCATATGCTACCGACGTCGAATTAATTATGAAACCCGCCAAGTTCAGTCAAAGCGTCGAAACCGGCGAAGTAGGTCCCATCACCGTGAAGATATCTCTATGAAAAAATCTTGGTGTCAGTAAGAAACCGCTCAAATGTCCGGCAGAATAACCTTGCTAACTCCAACGGACGCAGGTTTGTGTTTCATTCCACGGTAAAACTGGCATAACCCAAAAAGGTACAAAAACTCCCGTCATTGCAAGAAAGACGAGCTAAATATGTTGCATACTCAACAATCAATCACTCCTTACACCGTACCTTTGGGTCAAGCCTCTGAGAGCACAGCGACCATACAGATTTCCCTTCTCTTTCATGGTCAAATGGTATTGTCCATGCAGTATTGCAATAAGCTATACAGAAGTCCTTCGCGAGATGCACGGTTGAGTACTTTCGAAGAATCAGAACAATGACAGGCCTATGACAAAGACAGGGTCAGTCATGGACCGTAATCTCGATTTGAGTCCGACGTTTCGACATCAGCACCGGTGATGGCCAAACTCTAGTCCCGGTGTCCAACTGCAGCCCAGAGTAAGTAGATCAAATCTTTGATTGGTTTGAATGTGCGTTAGTCGTTTCTCGATAACATGACGTGGCTTGGTGTGCTCAGGATGTTCCTGGATGGGTGCAATGGTACATGCGCCCTTAAATATCAAACGTTGAGATTATAATGTCTGAAGTTAATGCAAAATGAAGTCAGAACAGCGAAAATGGTCTCAGTGACAGGAAAGCATACGAAGTTAACAGAAAACGACATAACTCGAGTTCTCGACACAGAATCAAGACTAACAAACGTTCACAAACTTCTTCTCTCATGCAAAAACACAAAAAATACCGTGGATGTCGCGCGGATAGCGACCTAAGTGCAATAGGATGAATCATGTTGACAACAAAAGCAAAAACAGACGTCACAGCAGACCCGCTTTCTATATAACCCCAGTACATGTCTGACCCACTCACGCTGGTGCTTCACTTCTTTTTCTTAGGCTTCTTCTTCTTCGACACCCCTCCTCCAACTACAGTTGTTGATGGCGTTATCGTGGATGAGGGAGCTGTAATGGGACTATTACGGGCTTCCTCCATCATAGGTGGAGCAAGCGACGCAATCGACGATGAGGTTTCGGGTCGCTTGTTCTGCATTTTTTGAATCAAGGATAGATTCAAGGCTTCAAATCTGTTCAAGAAGACGGATGAATAGGTCTTGAATTTGATGCACTGATTGTTAACAGAGTCGTCAGTAGGAGTTATAGATACTATCGAAAATAGACTAGCTGTGGTGTCGTCCGTGATCTTCAAAATCAGTTTGCCCTCAGAAGACCTCCATTTTATACTGTATCGAGCCTGTAAAGCTGATCAACGACAAACCTTGGATTTGCCGTATGTCCACGCACCTTATTAGGCGACTTGAGGTAAAGAGCCTCAGCTGCGTCCTGATACTCTTGCCATGAATGAATATACACCATGGCGCATCGAGACCCACGCGGGGCGGAAGCAACAATGAGTCACACTTGTCACAAGACATCGGGACTGGCGTGACAGATTAAGTAGGTCCGATAAATCCGCCGCAGACAGAGATCGTGTAGAAAATATTCGTCTTCACACTTTTGCTTTGCACCAACAACCTGCTTCCCCTCATCCTCATTGATAATGGCCACTGAGCAGAAGAAACAAGTAAAGCGTCTGTTTTTTCTCTGCTATATTCGATGTACGGTCTGAACGTCGTGTGCCACACAGCCCTCCCCTTCGCTGCCAATTTTGTAGCCGGAGCTATCGCAGGTGTCTCAGAAATCCTCACATTTTATCCTCTCGGTACGCTGTAGCCATTTTTTGCAATTTACAAACATTTAGCGCTTTTGTTCTACAACTCTACAGATGTTGTATGTAATATTTTCTCCCCGGGTCATCCCAAAATCGATGACATTATCTTTGGAACTGTTAGGTCAAGACGCGTATGCAATTGGAGACGGGGAAGGCCCAACATGGTCTAGTTGGAACACTGAGAGCAATTGTTAGGGAAGAAGGGTACGTTTGATTGTATTGTTGTCAAATTCATCATCTGACCATCGAAGTAATCTCTCATTCGATGATACAGTGTTGGTCGGTTATACAGAGGTCTTGTTCCGCCACTCCTCCTTGAGGCACCCAAGCGTGCCGTCAAATTGTTCGTCTCATATTTCTGGATATTGTGCAGAAGAGTTCATCTTCTCTTTCAGCGCTGCCAATGATTTCTGGGGAAAGAAGTACCTAAACCTGACGGGAGAGTCCAAGATGACACAGAATCTGTCGGTTCTGACTGGTTGCAGCGCCGGAGCAACAGTTCGTCCATCCTTCTTATTTCCTGATTCTCCGCCTCTCACCATAATCGGAATTCCGCCTGCAGGAAAGTTTCGTAGTTGTACCATTCGAGCTCGTCAAAATCAAGTTAGTTTCCTCTGCAATCACCTGACGTCACCGCTAATTATAACGTCTCCAGGTTGCAGGACAAGACGAGCACGTTCAAGGGTCCCATGGACGTCGTGAAACAAGTTATCGCCAAGGAGGGTGTATTGGGTCTCTATGCTGGCATGGAGTCGACTTTCTGGAGGTGAAGATAATGACGATTCGTATGTACCTTGCGAACTTACGGGATCCGTTAATATACAGACACGTGTACTGGAACGGAGGGTACTTCGGATGCATCTTCCAAATCAAGGCCATGCTACCGAAGCCAGAGGTAAAGAAGATTCTATTCATAGTTGAAATTATTCTTGTTGACATAGAGATGGTTCTCATCAGACTTCACAAGGACAATTGATGAACAACTTCATTTCTGGTGCTGTTGGTGGATTCGCTGGAACAGTTCTTAACACGCCGTAAGTGTTCTTTGCCTTCCTTCCCATCCCCGATTCTCGGCTCAATCCAACTGCTACTGCCAGATTCGATGTCGTCAAGTCCCGTATCCAAGGAGCGACCAAAATACCAGGTGTTACACCCAAGTACAATTGGACATATCCGGCCCTTGCCACCATCATTCGTGAAGAGGGAGTGGGTGCACTTTACAAAGGTTTCGTTCCGAAGGTTCTCCGACTTGCACCCGGCGGCGGTGTGCTATTACTTGTGGTTGAGTTCACCCTGGGAATCTTCAGGCAGGGTACGTGATTTCGAAATGCGTGACGATTTTCTGCTGACTTGTCCTGTAGTTCTTGGGCCGCCATATATCTAATGATTGACTTGCCTGCCTGATTTGATCTGTACAAGTTGCTATGTAGGGACCTTTCGAGTGTAGATTAATTGGCCATCAGATCATGTCATTCGTTGTAGTGGTTGACACTCTATAGACAGTATTTCGTACCATCCTGTGAGTCGGAAAGGTTTAAAGGGACAAATAATTAGATTGCGAAAGAAGACGTCAAAGCAGACCTCAGTTCGTCACTGCCCAAATGTGTCGAAACCATGATCACGACCTTTGTATGACGGCGTGGAGAAAAAAGATATGAAATTGCGTCGCGCCTATTTATATGGTATTTGTCCTGCTGTCGTTTTTCTTCTCCCATGCAAAACCCTCTCCACTCTTCAGTTCATTTTTAGCGTTGAAACCCATTCGCAACACTGGCCCTGCCATAAGTTGCTTAAACTTGTGGCAGAGGAACAGATGCAAGGGAAATCATGCCAGTAATCATTGGCAACATCTATGCTAGGTTCTGTATGTCTTTCCTTGCTCCGCTTGTTGGAGTACGATGGTCACCAGGACAGCTCTAATGCTGAACATGAAATGGATTACGCATTGAACCAAGCCCCATTCAGAGTATTCCCATGGAGTTTATCCGATCTTTGGTAGCCTGCGTCGCGTTTTTAGACTATTACGCCATGAGAAAAGATTTAGAAAGTCTTAAGCCGTGGTAAAAGATTAGAACATACGCGAGAGTCGATGATGTTGATCCCATCTCCCAAAAGGTTTCTTAAGCTGATTCCCACGAAGTGTATACATATGATCCAAAGAGTGGAGATTGTCAAGCAGTGCTGACCGTTCCTGTTTTAAGGAGAAGAGCGGTCATAAAACACCAGTTTGAGAGACCACCGTTGTTCCGGAGGCTCAGCCGTTCTCATGTTTTCGGACAATCATACCAATAGAGTCTGAGAGTGTGGGTTAATTTAAGGTCAATCCACATATATTCTAAATGACTTTGAATCCTTAACAGATGACTGTGTGCCATATAAGTAGTCCATAAGGCTCGATCAACGTTCGGCCGTTCATTTATCATTCTCAAAAATTTTGGATGACAGCACAGATTTTTTCCGTGAGACTCCGGGCTCCTCTTATTGAGCGCAATTCTTGAGAAAATTACCGTTGTCCACTGGGGTCAAGGTCTATTTTGATTGTATCAATTACAAATCGTACTTGTGTTTGGGGTCCTGGAA
>JAGGAQ010006109.1:0-37636 GCA_017657225.1 Termitomyces sp. T69sscA
TGTGTTCGTGCACGGTGAATTGACATAAGGTGGATTCGCCCAGTAGACTGAGCCCCCGAGGTCAGCGGAACCTGACAGCCCGGGGCTCAGGCCTGGGTTCCAGTGGCAGGTTGCGGCGCCGGGGCTTGGGGTGAGACCCGGGGGCCGTGCGGGGCGGGGCAAGGTTGAGACATGTTGCACGGCATGGAGGTCTTGCACTGGAAATGCAGAGACATGCAGTGGTGGGGTGGTGAGGGGGGAGCGGGAGTGGGGCGTGGTGTGCAGGGGTCAGGTCAGCGGTGATGCGTGATTTGGCTGGGGGATGCCACAAGTGGCGGTGGCTGTGGCGGTGACAGGCGGTGATGGGTGGTGATGGCTGGAGATGCCGCAGGTGGTGGTGGCTGGTGGCATTGACAGGCGCTGATGGCCGGTGATGGCTGGGGGCTGCCGAGGGAGTTGGCCAGGTAGCGGTCCGGGCCTGGGGCAGTTGTGGGGGTGGTTTTGAGAGGGTTGGAGTCCTGGGGGTCAGTAGCGGGTCGTGACACCAGCCCATGCTGAGATCCCCATCATGCATCACAATCACGCATCACCGCCGACCCAACCTCCGCATGCCATGCCCCACTCTTGCTCCCTCCTCACCACCCCACCACCACATGTCTCTGCATTTCCAGTGCAAGACCCCCATGCTGCAGGACATGTCTCAACCTTGCCCCACCCCGCACGGCCCCCGGGTCTCACTCCAAGCCCTGGCACCATGACCCGCCACTGGAACCCGGACCTGAGCCCTGGGCCCTACGTACTGCATAGTATATAAGACGTAGAGTAGTAAGTAGTACAGCTAGTCTTGATATTACTGTAGCCCCATATTGTTTTGCTGTGTTCTTGTCTCTGTCTTGTTTTCTCGTGCATCCCAGTCTCATCATTTCCACTTGCTTCTTTTTCTTATCGTACTCATCTCGTATCGTCTCTCTACCTCGTCTCTACTTGCCTCGTCCTCTAATCTATTCTAATTGCTCTCCTCTCCCTTTCTACTCTAAGTTCTCTTTGTTCTTCTGTTCCTGGCCCTTCTTCTCAACTTAATCTGTTCCATCTCCCCTTATCTTATCTTGACTCTTTCCCCTTTTGGCCACTTAGTTTCCCTGACTCGGTTTCCATCCCTGGGACTCGCTAAGTCCCCGTGCCCGTTACCTTTTGAACCCTGGGACTTGCTCGCTCACCAGCGCTCGCTCGTCCCATCCCCTTGTACTCCCAGGACTCGTGCCAACCCCCGGCACTCATCCTCCACCCTCCCCGGCACTCGCCCACTCGCTGGCGCTACCGGCACTCCCCTACATACTGCTCCCACCCCACTTTGGTCTCCTACACCTCACGCCCCACCGGTGCTCTGCATCTGTGGACATGGTGATCTGTCTTTGAAGTTGTACCTACACCCTGTCACATTCTCCACTTCAGCTGTGCCATGGTCAATTGTCCATCTTAGTGCAAAGTGGTCTGACCCACATACTAGACTTGGGTCAATCACCCATTCTCTCATAGCATCTAACCTCAAAGCCTCCCTGTTTGCTCATGTGAGGTCTATTACTGATGTTGCTCCTCTTTGGCGGTGTTCATGGTATGTGCACTCCTCTTTTTTATTGAGTAGCATATAGTTATTGTCTTGTAGCCATTCAACTAGTTCTTGCATTTTCTCCATTGGGTGTGCCTTGCCTTTGCTCCACATTGGGTGGTGCTGGTTCCAGTCTCCGCTGATTATGACCAGTTTGTCCTTTGGTAGGTCAAGCACCTGTATCCGGTCTGATGTGTCCTCTTGTATCCGCTCTCGGCTCCTGGGTTGGCTGTAGATGTTGACTATGGTGACTGTTGGAAGGTTAGCTTGTGCTCTGTCTAGCATCTGTATATCAAGGTCCTCCACTATGTCTGATCTGAGCATTACTGTGAAATCTTGTCATCTTTTTGTGTATGCCATGACTCTCGGTCCTTTGTCTGTGGGTATGTTCATTGTGGGTGGTATTGGTGTCCATGCTTCTAATGCCACTGGGCCCCTTTGTTCATTTCCTATTCTGCCCCACCAGGGCTTTGTAATTAGAATTATGTCAAATTTATCTACAAAGGTATTTAGCATTGTGTGGCACACCACATTACTGTGGTTTGTGTTCAGCTGTGTGATTCTTATGGGTTTAGCTTTCATATTAATGGGATGTTACCATGAATCACATGTCCTGTGACCTCTTGTCCCTCCATTGCCATGTCTACCCAGCTCTCATTTTCCTCCTTGTTCAGCAGGTTCTCAAGCACCATGAACCGGTTGGCACTTTTCTCTGGCTGTGTGCTTGTCATGCCTGCATTCATTTTGTCCTTGCTGTTTTTCCCTTCTATGTTGGTATTTTGTTCATTATGTCATCCTGTCTTCATTTTTCCTCAGCCCTTTTTTCCTCCTTTCCAGCGTGCCTGCCCTCCGTCGCTTTTCATCCCCCTCTCTTACCTCTCATCCAAGCTCCCCCAACCATCGGGCCTTCCTCTCTCTCTCTGGTGATCATCTGGTAGTGCTTTCTCTCTGGGCAGTTCCTTCTGCTGCTGGGTGCCGTCCTCTGCAGTTGACGCATTTGGTGTTCATGGCAGATGGAGTTATGATATAATAAAAAGCAATATTACTCACATATCAGAAAAATCAGGTGTTGAGTGTTTCTTCTGATCCTCAACAAGCACAACCCAAAGATCCATGAACATTCCATGGAGTACATCCTTATAGGCTATGATGTCAACTTGAAAACCTAACAATGTTTTGATAGATTGACAAAAAAGCTATATAGCTCATACCATGTCAAATTTTTTGAGAGTCACAATCAAACCCAACCACTTCCTCCAAACTTGTTCAAATCAGAGACAGAGACAGATACAAACCCACCATCAATCAATGCTATCAAGAGATCCTCAGCTACAAAGCCAGTACCATGACCTGAAAATGACAAACCTGTATGCATGCCTGACCTCAACACCAAAGAAATCAATCCAGCCTAAAACACACTACCAATTCCATTGAAACCACTGCATGACTCCATCACATAGGACATCCCACTTTGCTGCTCCACCAATATCTCTATGCTAAAGGTGGCTTCTAGTAACAGAATGAAACACATACTGAAAAAGCAGTGAGGGAATCCAGAGAGTCTGCTGAGGGTAAAAAAAGCCAGGACAGAACACAAAAGGTATTGAAGGACCTACACCAAGCCACATGAAATATACAAAATGATGATTTTGTGGGTGCTGAGGGGCTCAATCAAATTAGATGGTGCTCAATACAATCAGAGATGTACTTCGCAATGATCCAGAGGACATGCTGCCTACTTCCAGTCCCAAGCCCAAGCCCCAAGGCTCCCACCTCCACAAACCAGCTCTATGGCACCCTGGAAGTACACATCACCCAGACTGTAAGGGCGACCTCCGGGAGTTGTGGCTCAATCACACAAGTAGCAGAGGGAAATCCAAAGTTATATTTGGCATGATAATCAATGATACAATAGTAACTAATCACCTAGCAGAGGGAAATCTGAAGAGAACAAGTCTAGGGAATCCCCACTGCTTGGTGCAGTGCATCAGCAGGTGGTGGAGGTATGGGAACAACTGTACAGGTGACCAGAGCTAACTTAACCTTGGATAATGCTCAAACAGGGAATGTGGGAAGTTCCAGGGGTTTCCTAAAAAGAAAATGACCCCCAAATGGAAGTTGCCTGACATCACTCTCCCTCTTGTGTGCAGTGTCTTGACATGCTGGGTAAAAGAGGTTCTGGATTACTTGGTCCACTGGTGAAATGGAGTAGATTCCCTGGATGCCTGGGGTGCATCTGGGTATCTCTGGTGGAACTCTCTGACCAGTTCTGGCACATGCACGTTCTCCCAGGGTGCTCAGGAGATATCTTCAATCCTGTAACCTTTCCACTTTACCTTGTACTGTAGTCACCTTCTGAATAAGTGACTGTCCAGGATCTCTTCCACTTTGTACTCCTTGTTGTCATTGACTACTACCAGGGGTGGAGGAGGTACTGGGTGTTGTCCTGGGATAGGGTCCTTCCAGGCTGGTGTTAGCTTGACCACATTGAATACTGAGTGAAGCTGTTGCATTCCTGCTGGGAGCTGGAGTCAATAGGCTAGCAGGCCTACCTGTCATTCCACCATGAAGATTTCTAGCTGACAGTGCAAAAGCTTCTTTGACGAGCAAGGGGTGGTGATGCTGGAGGCATCCAGGTAGACCTGGTCCCTGGGCTGGTACTTGAGCACTGGGGTTCTTCCATGGTTGTAGTATTGGGCCATGTTGTCCTTTGCCTTTGCCAGAGCAGCCTTGGCCTCCTCCTATGCCACCTTCATCTGGTCCACAAACTTGTTCACAGCTTTGTTCTTTGAGGGCTGAGCTTGGGGCTTAAAGCCCATGCACGGGTGGCTTCTGGTGTCCAGGAAGTAGGGTGACACTTGAGTGGCTGCATGAATGTGGTTGTTGTATTGGAACTCAGCGATTGGAAGCAGCTCATCCCAGTCATCCTGCCACTCATTGCAGAAGAGGCGGAGGTACTGCTCAAGCTTCTAACATGCTCTGTCTGGCTGTTGAACTGTGAATGGTAGGTAGTAGAGGTGTGGAGCTGCATGTTGAGCAGTTAATAGAGTTCCTGGGTGAACTCTGCTATGAACTGTGGACTCTGGTCCAACACATAAGCATCTGAGAGGCCATGGAGCTTCCAGACATTCTTCTGGTACAGGTTCATGGCACCCATGGCAAAGCAAGTGGTGTGGGTGGGAATGACGTGCGCTTGTTTGCCACAAAGGTCTACCACTACTATGATGGCATTGTAGCTGTGAGCATCAGGGAGTTCTACAATGAAGTCCACAGAGGCTATGCTCCATTGTTCTGATGGGACTAGTAGTGGGTGGAATTGTCTGGTTGGGAGGCAGCACTGAGGCTTGGTTTGGAGGCAAAGGTCACATATGCTAGTGTAGGATCCAATGTACTGGGACATCTGGGGCCACCAGTAGTTCTGGGACACTAGCTCCAGCATCTTCCATTGGCCAGGATGTCCAGCAATGTGGGAGTTGTGGTGCTGCTCAACAATTCTCCAGCAGAGCTTCAGGACATTGAGCATGTAAATGCAGTCCCAGAAGATCAGGAGCCCATCCTGGAAGGCTCATTCATCTGTGTGGACTGACTTGGCTCCTGTGGTGGATCCTAAGAGCCATGGCTGCCTGAGCGACAACATCCTCATGGTAGCCATCCTGGTTTCCACACTGGATGTCCTGGAGGATATCAACCTCCACTCCCTGGACTGCCAAGCCCTCCATGGCCCAAATGGCAAACAGCTTCAGCCAGAGGAGCACAATGTTGCTGTTGTCATCCCTGCCAATCTTGTGGTCCACTCTCCAGGACAGCGCATCAGGTTTTCCCATACTCTGGCCAGGCTTGTGGTGCAATGAAAAGTCAAAGTTGGCTAAGTACAGAGACCACCAGACCTGTCAATGGTTGAGCTTTTTGGCTGTCCAGAAGTACTCGAGGTTCTTGTGATCAGTCCAAACTTGAAACTTATGCTGTGAACCCTCCAAGAAGTGCCACCAATCTTCAAAGGCCTGGATGATGGCCAGCATTTCCTTGTTGTGGATCTCATAGTTGTGCTCTACCACATTCAAGCTTTTGGAGTAGAAGGCCACTGGGTGCCACTTCCCATCATTCTGGGACTGTTGCAACAAGACAGCCTTGGTGGCAAAGTTGGAGCTGTCTGCTTCTACCTGGAAGAGAGAGTTGTCATCCAGGAAGAGGAGGACAGGCCCAGAGGTGACTGCTTGCTTAAGAGTGTCAAAGGCTATCTGCTCTAAGGGCCCCCAGCTCCAGGCAGTGTTTTGCAGTGAGATCAAATAGAGGGCATGCATGATGGGAGAAGTCTTGGATGAACCTCCAATAGAAGTTGGTGTATCTGAGAAGGCCTGCACACCTTCCACTCATCTCCTTCCTGAATGCGCACATTGTTGTAGCCCCACCGGACATCCAGTTTGGTGAAGTACCATGCCCCCCAGAGGTTATTGATGAGCTCAGAGATGAGGGGGAGGAGGTAGTGATTCTTCACCATCATGGCATTAAGAACCCAGTAGTCCTGAACCAGCTGGAGCAAACCATCCTTCTTTTTGATGAAGAAGCCCAGGGAGGCCATTGGCAACTTGGAGGGGCAGATGCAACCAGAGTCCAGGTTTTCTGGAAGGAAGGCATCAAGCTCATTCTGCTCCTTGGGTGCCAGCTGGAGGGTTTGAAATCTGCCATCAATTCATGGCATGGTCCCACTGCTTGCACTCCAGGAGTGAGTCAAAGGAAGCCTTAGAAAACACGTTCTCAAAGCCATGGAGGTGCTGGAGCACCACATCCCAGAACACCCAGGGCAGAGAGTTGGTAGCAAACACCAAGATTGTCCATGTGCTTCATCAAGGCATGGTGCAGGCAGTCTCAGAATGTGAGACACAGTTGAAGACTACCTGAGTAGGCCACTTGCTCGACCAACACCTAAAAAGAGTCAATGTACTCGTCCAATATCTACTTTCCCTGCTCATACTGCTCTCTGTTGCACAGCACTAGTACAGCGGACTTGGCAGGATCAAAATCCTTTTCAAAGGCAGCCCAGTTTGTAAAGCTTCCAACACCTCTGGAACGTTGGAGCACATGCAGTGTGTAAGTGGAGGCCCACTCGGCCTTCATGTAGGACAGCACCCAAGCAATCTTCAATGTGTCAGAGTCAAAGGCATCTCTGCTAAGGTGAATGTAGGTGAGGCAGGACTGGAGGAAACACTCCCCAGAGGTGCGGTCACCATTGTACATGTCCAGGAGCACCAGACATGGTATCTGCACCTGGGGACCTTCCAGGGCTGCCAGGGCTACTGCTGAGACTGCTGAGGCTGCCAAAGAGGGCTCTGCCACTGGAAGTGGTGTGGTGAGAGGTGGTATGTGCTCTAGTAGTGCCTGAAGGGATTGGAACAAATAGAGGCCTAGGAAGTTCTGGCAGACTATGAGGGGCTTCCAGACCAGAGTTAGAAGACTTGTTCTGCTGTAAGGGCAACCTCTAGGAGTTGCAGCTCAATCACACAACTAGCAGAGGAAAATCTGAAGTTAGGCATAATAATCAATGATACAATAGTAATTAATCATCTAGCAGAGAAAAATCCAAAGAGAACAAGTCTAAGGATTCTCCGTTGCTTGGTGTGGCATATGAGCAGGTGGTGGAGGTGTGAGAACAACTGTACAGGTGACTGGAGCTAACCTTAACCTTGGATAATGCTTGAACAGGGAGTGCAGGAAGTTTTGGGGCTTTTCTAAAAAGGAAACAACCTCTGGAGATCTCTGGAGGTCTGGAACAAGTCTCAGAGGTCTAGAGCGAGCCCTGGGGGTCCCGGGGAGTGGCATAGGAGGTGGGTTGGGGTGTAGTCATGTGCCAAAAACAGAAGTCAAATGGAAGTCCCCTGACACAAACCATTATATGCCCATTGACACTATATCAGCACTGGCTCTGGCAATCTCTAATGCTTCCCTTGGCCCATATCAACACTTTCTCTAGCCTTCACCAAGCATCTATCACACATCACAACTGACACATCACCTGCATTACCCCTGGTCTAGACATCCATGTGCCACATCCCCTTTTCTGCTCAACTCCTTGCTCCACTATCATTCCTCCTTTTCCATGCTTCCTTCTTTGCAATGCATGACTAATGCCAACATCCACTATGGCCTTGCACAATTCTTGGACTTTCCTTGGAGCCCTGGCACTGCAACTCATCACTGGGGCATGGACTTGTAGCTTGGAGCTCACCTACTACCTTTCATACATAAGTTGTAGCATAGCACTTGGTACAGTAGTCTTCACATTGCTGTACTTTGCATCTCTGTTTGTTTTTGTGTCTCATATCCTAGTTTCCTTAGTTTAAATTCCATTTATCGCATCTTGTACTTCTGTCAGAGTGTTCTTGACCTCTAGAGGTCATTTTCTCTTTAAGAAGCTCCCAGAACTTTCTACACTCCCTGTTCAAGCATTATCCAAGATTAAGGTTAGCTTCAGTCATCTATACAGTTGTTCCCATGCCTCTGCCACCTGCTGATGCACTGCTCCCAGCAGCAGGGATCCTTAGACTTGTGGTTGCCCTTACAGCAGAACAAGTCTCCTAACTCTGGTCTGGAAGCCCCTCATAGCTTGCTAAGACTTTCCAAGCCCCTATTTGTTGCTTCTTCACCAAGCTTAAACACCCGCAGAACTCTATGTCTCAGCTTGCCAGTCCAGACACTCCTTTGGATGCCCTGGCTCCTCAGGATGATGCCTGAACTTGCCTACTACACTTAGAGATGCAGGTGCAACTGACCCAAGCTTCTCTCACCCACTACACAACCAAACTCTTCATCCTCCACCAAACCACCAATCACATCTTCCAGCTCCTTCAGGCACTGCTAGAGTGCCTACTCCCTATCACTGCACCACCTTTGGTGGCAGAGCCTTCTCCAGCAGCTCCAGCGGTTCCACCAGCAGCTCCAGCAGCCCTGGCAGGTCCCTGGATGCAGATACCATGTCCGGCACTCCCATACATGTATGATGGTGACCACACCTCCAGGAAGTGGTTCCTTCAGTTCTGTCTGTCTCATCTACATTCACCTTAGTGGAGATTCCTTTAACTCTGACACATTGAAGATTGCTTGGGTGCTGTTCTACATGAAGGCCAGGCAGACCTCTACTTACATGCTGCATGTGCTCCGATGTCTCAGAGGTGTTGGAAGCTTTATAAACTGGGCTGCCTTTGAAAAGGATTTCAGGGCAGAGTTCCTCCCGTTTGATCCTGCCAAGTCTGCTGCACTAGTGCTGCACAACAGAGAGCAGTATGAGCAGGGAAAGTGGATATTGGACAAGTACATTGACTCCTTTAAGGTGTTAGTTGAGCAAGCGGCCTACTCAGATGGTCTTCAACTGTGTCTCACATTTAAGACTGCCTGCACCCTGCCTTGATGAAGCACATGGACAATCTTGCTGTTAGGTTCTACTGACCATGGGGGCTCAGTCCACTGAGTGAATCCTTACATAGCATGCACAATGTCCACAAATGCAATGGTACTGTCAAGAGTGAGGGGCATGTGAGACTGGAGTGGGGCTGGGGATGCAAGTGGTGGTTGAGCAAGTGATCACCGGTCACACTGGAGCAAGAATGTGAGTTCTGGGGATGAGGAGGGGGTTGGAGAATGAGTGTCAGAGTAAGCGTGAGTTCAGGAGATGCAAGGGAAGAGGTGAAGACAAGCGCCAGTGTGCAAGCAAGTTCCAGGGCTGGTGAACAGATAGCTGAGGTGAGCAAGGAGACTTAGTGAGTCCCAGGATTAAAGGTGAGGGGCACAGAAATCTAAGCAAGCCAAAAGAGGAAAGAGTTAAGACCAGAGACAAGATATGGGAGGAAAAACTGAACAAGTTAAGACAAAGGCAAGAGAAGAAGGAAGAGAGAAGAGAGGAGAGGCTTAGAAATTTGAGGCAGAGAGGGAGAGAGAAAGCAGAGTTGGATTGAGAGTATGAGACAAGTAGAGACAAGTTATATGAGATGAGACGAGATGAGTATGAAGTGAAAATGAGATAGTTGAAAATGGAAACTGGAACACACAAGACTAGGAATAGAGAATGCAACATAAAACTGGAAACAAAGTATGGTAATATCAAGACTGGAGTACAGGATGCTACTCTACAACTTATATATTGAAGGGTACATAGGCTCCAGGGTACAGGTCCAGGCCCCATTGGCGAGTTGCAGCACCAAGGCTCAAGATGAAGCTTGGGGATTGTGTAAGGCGGTGGTGGTGGTTGATGCATGTTGTGCAGTGCAAAGGAGATGAGCATCTCAGTAGGAGCTGCTGGAGGCTTTAGTACGGGCCAAGGAATGCGCTGGAGGATGCCAGCACTGGCACTAATGTGGTGGCTGCGGCTGAGAGAGCACTAGAGATAGCTGGGGCCAGTGCTGATGTGGTGGCTGCAGGTGGTGATGGCCAAGGACTTTCAAGGGTGAGGGCCTGCCAAGGTGGCTGGCTGGGTAGCGGTCTGGGCCTGGGACATTGTGGAGGCTGGTTTGGGGAGGCTGGAGTCTCAGGGCCAGAGCTGAGTACCACCAGTCAGTAGTGGGTCATGACAGTATGTCTACAGTTTTTGACTTTATTATGGCTTACAGTACATCAACCTTGATAATGCCAAGGCAGACCCCTGAATTCAACAAAAAATCCTTAATAAATGTGACCAACAATATGGCAATAACAAGACAACCCTCTCAAATGAAAGAACAATATTGTGCAAAGAACTACCTGAGTACTTGAAAGATTGAAAGAAACTAAATTGTGCTTGACCAACACAGTAAGAAGCAAGCTTCATCTCATCAAAGGGGGGATTGCACCAAGTCAGCACTCCTATTAGATGAACTGGAAAACCTGATCAGAAAGCAGACGGTTCAAATCTGCCACCACAACTGACTGGAAAATTCCCATGGTCAAAAGGGAGGAGGACAGACTGTGCAGTACAGATGTACAGTGAGAGTGTACAAGAATAATTGGGTCGCTGCCTCCCAAGCAAAGTCATAAGGTTTTTTGTTCCTTTCAGATGATATACTACTTGGATTGCTGCATGCCAGTGGATGCTAGTGTAACAGTGAAGGAATTGACTTAACTGCTGTACTGTGTACTGCCAGAGGTTGCCCTTACAATTGCTCATCTTGTTTCATTTCTAACTTGTCCAGTATTGTCTCTCTATTCTTGTCTGTATTTGTCTCATATCTTCTTCAATCTATTCTTTTGACACACCCTCTCTGTTTCAGACCTCTAAGTTCCTCTCTGCTTCATCTCTTATCTCTGGTCCAAGTTTCCATTCTATTCTTTATTCATCTCTCACCTCAACTCTTTCCATTTTCAGCTGGCTAGATCCCCATGCCCTTATTTCTGATCCTGGAACTTGCTTGTCCCTGCTATTTTCCTCTGTTCATTGATCTCCACCCTGGGACTCACTGTCAACCTCAGTGCTTGTTCCTTGCTTGCCCATGCACTCCTAGCACTTGCCCCTTGTGACCCCTACCCCAAACATATGTGTGGTACATTGCATCTGCCTAGCAAGGAATTGTCCAGTGGTCTGAGCCTCCATGGTCAGCAAAACCTATCAGACAGACTCTGACATGCTGAAGTCACTGGAAGAGGCTCAAAAATTGACTGATTGGCCTAAGTGGAAAGTCTTGGACTATGATGCAATCAACTCCTTGTAAGAAATGGGCATGTAGAACCTTGTGCAACATGAAGAAATTGTACATGGTCAGAAGATCTTCAGGGAGTGATCTGTATTCACGATCAAATGTGACAAACATGGCAAAATCATGCGGCTGGGGACCAGAGATGTTTTACAAGGATACACAATGATGCAGGGTAGAGGCTAGAACAAAACCACCACACAAATAGTGTGTGCAGAATCATGGCAGATCCTTCTCCATACAGCAGCAACATTTGACTGGGATGCTACTCAGGTTGATGTGAAGACCACATTCCTGAGTGGGGTATTGTCTTATATGCAGCAACTGAAGGGTTTTGAGGAGATGGAAAGGAAACATGAGTCTGTAAGCTACTGAGACCTATATATGGTATGAAGCAAGCTGGCTGTATATGAAATAAGACACTAGACAAGATAAAAAGGATGTTGTTCACCTGGTTGAAGTGTGAGACTTGCTTATATCTTCAACAAACTGATAAAGGGGCCATAATCATGGGAGTACATGTGGACAATTTTTGTTCATCACAAGCACAAGAGAGGCAAACAAGGAATTTGAGTGACAATTGGGACAGGTGTGGAAGTCCAACCTCCACATGCCAGCCCTGCTCCCGCTTGCCTCCTTGGTTTGTTGTCATTCCATGACTCCATGCTCCCAAAGCAAGACCTTTCTTTGATGAGCTTCCTTTGCACTGCATCACATGCATTGATCACCACTGCCACCTTGCATGATTCCAGGCTCCATCTCAAGCCCCAGCACTGCAGCTCATTACTGGGGCCCAGAACTGTGCCCTGGGGCCTACGTACTGTCTAGTATATAAGTTGTAGAGTAGCATTGAGTACTCTAGTCTTGATATTGCTGTATTTTGTCTCTAGTTTTGTGTTTTGTTTCTGTTTCCTAGTCTTGCATGTCCCGGTTTCTGTCTTTTGACTTGTCTCATTTTTGTTTTGTACTTTTGTCATATCATCTTGCTTCTCTCATCTATACTTGCCTCATATCTCTCAATCTAACTCTGCTTCTACTCTCTTTCTCCACCTCAAGTTTCTAAGCTTTTCTGCCTCTTCTCTCTTCTCTCGCCTTAGTCTTGACATGTTCCATTTTCCCTTCCATCTCTCATCTTGACTATTTTCTCTTTTGACTTGATTAAATCTCTGCACCCTTATCTCTGATCCCAGGACTCACCAAGTCCCCTCACTCACCCTGGCTATCTGTTATTAGCTCGGGAACTTGCTTGTACACTGGTGCTCGCCTTCTACTCTACCCTTGCATCCCTAGGACTCATGCTCACCCTGGCACTCATCTTTCAAACCCCCTCCTCATCCCCAGCACTCACACTCTCACCTTGGCCTGACTGGCAATCCCTTGCTCAACTGCCACTTGCATTCCTAGTCCCACCCCTGGTCTCATATGGCCCATGCTCTTGATAGTACTGCTGCATTTGTGGACATTGTGCATGCCACATAAGGATTTGCCCAGTGAATTGAGCCTCCATGGTCAACAGAACCTAACACATACCTTGTAGAAAGAGAACTGGTGAACCTATACCAACAGCAGGAAGCACTATGTCAATGAAAAGACAAGAAGTCAAAAAAACAGTCTTGATGGCAAGGCAAAGGCAATGGCCAAGTGATGAGATCATGGATCCATCATGACATCATGATCTCAATGTCTTGGATAGGTGGCTATGCTCGGGGTTGGCCAGCATCATGGATCATTGATCCATGATGCTATTGAGATCTCCATGATTCCATCACAAGCTCAGAGTTGGCCAAGCCTGTGGCTGTGCCCAATGATGGCTGCCATCACAGATCACTAATACGCTGATGAGGCATCACTCACAACCATTTGATATTGCCCTCTTGTTATAACCATCACAACCCACTCATTACTATGACCCTTCCACCACCAATGTGCGCACAACCTGCAGGAGGACACAGAGGGACAGAACATGGGAATGAAAGATGGGCTGACCGGAATGAGGCCAGAGGAATGGTTTAGCCCTTTCTCAGCTAAACTATTCCTCTGGCAGGGTTTGGACATGCCAAGATGGCATCGGCACCTCAGGTATGTGCAAAGAATGGTGGAATCACACACTGCCTGTGACTGCCACATCAGCACTGGCACTGGCAACACCTGGCACTTCCCCAGCCCATGCTGAGACCCCCATCATGCATCACAATCACGCATCACTGCTGATCTGATCTCCACATGCCATGCCCTGCTCCCACTCACCTCCTCACTGCCTTGCCACTGCATGTCTCTGCGTTTCCAGTGCAAGACCTCCACACCACGCAACATGTCTCAACCCCACTGCTGCTCTGCACAATCCCCAGGTCTCACCCCAAGCCCTGATGCTGCGACCCACCGCTGGGACCCAGGCCTGAGCTCCAGGACCTACCTACTGCACAGTATATAAGTCGTAGAGTAGTAAGTAGTACTGTAGTCTTGATATTACCATACCCCTCATATTGTTTCATCGTGTTTTGCCTCTGTCTCGTAGCCTCACGCATTCTGGTCTCTGCTTTTTTGACTCTGCTTCATTTATTATCATACTCGTCTCGTATCTTCTCCTCTTTGTCATCTCCACTCGTCTCTTACTCCAATTCCATCTCTGCTTTACTCTTTCCCTCTTTGTCAACCTCTAAGTTCCCTTGTATCTTCCGTCTCCTGCCTCAAGTCTCAACTCATTCTGTTTCCACTTCCCTTATCTTATCTCGACTCTTTCCCCTTTTAGCTTGCTTAATCTCCGCTTTTTTCACTTCCATCCCCAGGACTCACTAAGTTCCCACACTTGCCCACTCCCATTCTGTTGATCCCTGGGACTCGCTCATGCACCAGTACTTGCTTGTTCCATTTTCTTGCCTCCCCAGGACTTGCGCCTACCCCTGGCACTTGTCCTCCACTCCTCACCGGCACTTGCCCTCCATTCTAGTGTTACTGGCGACCCCCCACCCATGTCCTCTGCCCTGCTTTGATCTCCTATGCCTTGCGCCCCTACCAGTATGCTGTGTCTGTGAACACAGTGCTCACTACATAAGGTACTTGCCCAGTGGACTGAGCCTCCATGGTCAGTGGAACCTGACAAGATTGTCTTTCTTTTTGTAATAAGGGGAGGGGGTGGTTGAACATCTTCATAAAAGAATCTTCATTGATACATGCAGCACGTTCATTTGCTTCTCATGATTTTTGGATCTCCTTCTCATCATTGATCTGTTGCTGTTTCTGGCACTCAACTTCTTCTTTCTCAAAAGCCTCCTTCAATTCCGGATGAGTGAGGAACAGTGCTTTGATTTTTGTTGAGCCCCTCATCTTCTTTCTTTTTGCATTGTCTAATTTTGTTTGGACATCTCCGATTTCACGGTGTGCAAGTGTGCAATGCACATTCTTGGAGATTCATGATAGTGTCTTTATATGCCTTCATTTGCATGCAAAGATGGTAAATTTCAGAAACAAACTCATAGGGCCTTTGTTGTTCATCTTGAGCCTGTGAAGGTGTTAACAGCTGGGAATCAAGAATGAAAGATAGATTGGCAGCAGACAATGAGCAATGTGTTATTACTGGTGCCAAAAGCAAAGTCTGTAGGCTCATCAGCTTTGGCCAGTATAATTTGACTGTCTTCTGCACTGTGTTCCACACTGCCTTCCCCCACTTCCAGCACACTCCCTTCCAGCACACTCCCTTCCTGCCCTTCCTCCCTATCACTGTCTCTACCATCAGTTTCATTGTTGGTATTGTCTGTATAGTCAAGATCTGAGGTATCAAGATCAATGGACAATTTGTTGGGAGAACTGGGCACTTCATCAGGGTAAGTGTCAGGGACATATGTCTGTGTCGATGAAGCCATGCTTAGTGCAAAGTCTTCTTGAGTAAAGAGTGAAGGGTTCAGAGGTTCAATCCCAGTTAATCAACAAGATGTCTCAACAAGATGTCCGGATGAGTTCAGGTGTGATGACACCTCACACAGCCATGTACTCATGAATAGTATTGTAGCAATTGATTTCAACTCCTGCTGCCATGCGGTCCAAACAGTGATCTGACCATCATTGTTGAACAGATGAATAGATGAATAGATGGCAACATCCAGCAACTGGAGTTTATGTGTGGTTTTTGATGGTAGACACAATACAATAATATTATATTTATATGCCTCACGTTGTATTGCATTGGTCACTGAGAGTCGTGACCATCAACCAGCAAAATGACTGGGATGTCTTCTGTCACTCTACAAGACTTTGCAAAAGGAGCAAAAACCTTTCCAAACCATAAGATGGCAAGTTCCCAATCAGTCCATTCAGTGTCTGAAGTAGCAACACTGAAGAGTGAACAGAAAAATTGAAATTTAGTATTCATAAAGGTAATTCCACCTTCCAACTCCTTCAAGATCACAAATGTCAGGAATGTGTCCTTTCAAAATTACAAATGAAGGTGGGATAGATTCTCCAGCAGCTGATATATATTCCATAATGGTAGCAAGTTCTAGATTGTCACTGCAAATACAATATCATTGTTTTTGGTGCCTAAAGAGAAAGTATTTTTGACCATTGTTGTGGTGACCTCCTCTGTACTGTTACCCCTTTTTGTCCATATTCTATTTATGTTCAGGTGGATACCCTGAAATTAATGTTTTTCTAAGTCAAGCCAGTGGTCATAATAACTGCAAACAGTTGTAGGATCAAAGTTTTTAGCATGTTTTGAATCTAGTCCATTTGATTTTGCTGCGGTGATAGATGGATGTCATTGTGTGAATTGATGGCACCCATTCTTCCCTGGAATAATGCCACAGATCTCCTGACTGTGTCTACACAGGGTTGAAATCGAGAAAGGTTCACCTGAAATCGCTGCCTTGTCTGCCCAAGCAAGAAGGACATCTTCCTCTCTGCAGACAAGAGCTGGTGTTTTTCAAACCCCTTGCAGCATGATTGATGCTTGTTGCATAATCTATCACTGAGTTTTGGTGTTGACCTGTAGGTTTAGAGATGTACCACTAATAAGTAGATATTTAGCAGTGTGGCACTCACCTTGAGAGCGCAAGCAGCCTCAGCGTAAGACTTATATGTCCTATTACTAACCCTTGAATAGCAGCCTGGAATTGTTCTTCACAGTCCCAAGAGCATTGCAAATGGCAAGGCATACAGTAAGACACAGTTGTGGTCAACAGAACACTAATTAAACACGACTTGCAGACACAACTCAGACGCGCGTGAATTTTGAACTCCGCCTTGCCGCTGAATCGGCAGGCATGACAACTGACCTTACCATCAAGAGACTCATCAACGAGACCTTATCTCACCCCAGACTAAGTTGAAAACACATTGAGTACTATATATTTACTTCTATGACACGTTTGGAGTGCTCATCATGGCTGGTTGTGGTAGAACTTTATTTTGTCCGACTCAGGGGGGACTCCGAACTACAGGGATAGTCATAGTACTGGGTATCGCAGGGGTCCTGTTTAATCGGTATGTAATACCAAAAGGGTAGGTGTGCGGTTGTGAAAGATAAGAGATCCGATAAGGAAGGAGTGCCTGATTAAAGGTATAGTTAGGCACCGTCGCTAAACGTGTTCCGACCCGACTTCTTTATTTACGTCTGTTCGTGCTCTGCCCGGACATCAATCTCCGACCGCCTTGGCCCCACGAGACAGGAGTAATTCCGAGATGGTTGCCGAGTATTGCTTTCCCACAGCGGCCTAGAATTTGCGACTGTCAGTTCGCAAAGACGACAGAATCTGAACGTTCGCTATTGTCGTACCGGCAATCTGCATGTCCCATCTTATAAAGACTGTTACGAAAGACCTCGTCTTTCCTGTCTCCTTCACCCACCACCATGACACCCATCAGAAATGCACGCACAATCTTCAGTTCTGTACCTACAGGTTTGTCTTCCTCTTGAATCGTCTACGTCAAAATCTATGTAGTAGTAATCACTGATACACGGTTCATAGGGTACCCTGTCCCAGGCAAAACAACGATCTATGACAACACCACGACAATCGACATCGACAACACACCTCTCGACGGCGGATTCATCCTCAAGACTCTCGTCCTGTCCATCGATCCGTATTTAAGAGGTCGTATGGATGTCGAGTCATATGCGGTACGTCATTCGCCTAGTCTCCTGATGTACATTATTCATATGCTTAGCAGCCCTTCATGGTTGGCGAATCGTAAGTTATATGTATTTCATGCATATGACGTTATCCTTCATATCTTCGTGAACAGACTGGTTAGCCATGGCGTCGGCGTCGTCGTTCGCTCAGAAAATGCCAAAGTCAAAGTCGGAATGCACGTCTACGGCCACATTCCGCACCAAGAATACAGTGTATTGAAGGATCTCGAGACCCAGGGATTGATGATCATCGAGAACAAGGAGGGGTTACCGTGGAGCGTGTATGTTGGTGCTGCGGGAATGCCTGGTGAGCTGCAACCGTTACGTAGTAAGGATTGATCATGAATTTGTTGGTACCACAGGACAGACCGCCTACTACGCATGGAAGGAGTACTCGAAGGCGAAGAAAGGAGAGGTTGCATTTGTTACTACCGGAGGAGGTATGTGTTCTACCAGTATCTGGACATGTAGCATTTCTGACGGTTATATACATACATATAGGTCCCGTCGGATCGTGAGTTTCAATCGCGCTCAACAATAATTTTTAAAGAAGTCACATCGATTGCTAGTTTCGTCATCCAATTAGCAAAACTCGATGGTCTCAAAGTTATCGCCTCTGCAGGCTCGGATGAAAAAGTCGCATTCATGAAGAGCATTGGTGCCGATGTTGCATTTAACTACAAGAATACCAGTACAGCGCAGGTGCTGGAGAGGGAAGGTCCTATTGATATGTGCGTCGGGCTCTATTATCAATGTCCTGCTCTCTTATCGTCTTGTTTGTACAGTTACTGGGACAATGTAGGCGGCGAAATATTGGATGCTGCACTCGAAAGGGCAAACGTCGGCGCGAGATTTATTGTAAGTCTCTCGTTCCCTTGCCTTTGTCAAACGAGAACCTACCGACTGTGTTACAGGAATGCGGCATGATCTCTGGTGATTCTTTCCATCTTTCCCCCAACTCCCATGTTTTAAATGTATGTTCTCCCACAGGTTACAACACCGGCGGTCAAGCCGTCAAAGTAAGCCCTTTGCATTCCTTTTCCTCTTCATCAGCCTTACTCCCGTTGACACACAGAACCTCATGCAAGTCATCACCAAAAGGATCACAATGCAAGGTGTGATCGTCGTTCATCTCGATCACAAATATCACGAAGAATTCTATGCAACCATCCCGAAGAAGTTGAAGAATGGGGAGATCAGGTATACGGAGGAGGTCACAGAGGGGTTGGATAAAGTGGGTGAAGTGATCCTGAGGGTACAGAAAGGGGACAATAAGGCGAAGGCAGTTGTCAAAGTTGCGGATGAGTAGCTGTGGTGAGTGAAGACGGATGAAGGGGTTTGGAACGGTTGTCAGTTGGCGCAATGGTCTGATCTATGTATTTTATCATTATGCCAAACAGCTCAGCTTGTCTCCTCTAGTACGTGAGTGGATACATGAAGTGACAGTCCCCTTCATCTCGTGGTCAATCTGTTATAATCTGTATCGTAAGACCTATCATCACACAGACAACCTAAGTCTCTGGTCTACTCGAATGTGAACCACCACTTGTATTCTCTCACATGATCATTGTGGACAACCCATTAAAGAGAGTCAAGATTACAGGAGAGCACAACATAAGTGATGATAGAACTGATCGACTACTACCTCAGCCAGGATCATGTCGACCGCTATGCACATGAAGTCAAGCCTCATGCACCTACACAATTGTTGAATGATGTGAATGAGGAGTCTTGATATGGCAATCCGACAGCCGGTATGCCAACAGTTTCTAGTGCCCCTCCATGTGCAGAGAATTGGATAGCAACTGCTGTCAATGCTAACAAGAAAATGTGGGCAATCTTTGAAAGCAGGTATCTTTGTGAGTCGTTGTTATCATGGAGTCATACTTTGAATCATGTACATGTTGCGGAGTGGGAACTGATGAAACTTTGATTGTCATGATACGAAGTATTCCCTTGCTGTTGTTGCCAAGGCCCTTGCAGTTTTTTTTTTTTGCCAGCAAGATGTGTCTTTCAAAGTATCATTTAGCACAGCTCCCTTGGGCCACACTTTCAGGAGAAACAATGTTGGTGCTGTGTCAGTGCGTTTCATGGCTACTCACACAATTTTGCTTGTCAAGTTCAACATCATCCCAACATCATTGAAGATGAAAATCTAGAAGTCAGCTCATCAAATCAACTTGGCTGCATGACATATTACATGTACAGGTATAAAAGAGGTGTCTTTATTGATCTGTTTTTCTGACAATGAGATGCCAAGAAGTATAAGAACTTGGCAACAATGCTATACAACTATGTACAGGCCCTATGTATCATTGAATGTGAAGCACTGAAACTGGAGAAGTCTAAAGTTTATTTCAACATACAGCCCAGTGATCTTGCAAGGTGGCAATTGAAAGAGCTTGACCATTTTTTTAAAACTTAGAAAAGAGACAGAAGAAGACATTCTCAAGATCATGTATATTGAATTGTTTAAACAACTTTGGAAAATTACATGAGTCTCAATTTTTAAATTTCAGTTCATGTCAAAGTTTAAGCTCATTGTTCAACAGTGCAGAGCATGAGAAAGCCCATCATGAGTTTCTCTGCCTACCTCCAAGATGCTGCTAGTAATACTTATGCCAATGCTCTATCTCAAACTCAAAAATGGGAGACATAACAGCAATATACATACATCCAAATGCCAAGATCAACTTACTCATGGTGTCATCGAGATATAGGCAAAATTAGGTATCACAACATGTTGGGATTTTTCATTTGACAAATTCTGCACTACACTTCAATTCACTACAGGCTCAATGAAATGCTATTTGTAATGTTGTTGCCTACAACACTGTGGCACAGCTTTGAACCCATTCAAACCCACTCTTGATTGGACACATGTCTCTCACTACACCTTTTTAGAAGAGTTCAGTATCCTACCTGACACATAGCATGACATTCAGCAGAAGCCATGGGCTCAATTTGTAATGTGCAAAATTATAAAGCAAGGTCTTAAACTTTAATTCCAACATGCCCATGTGGAATTGATCTACTGTAATGTCAAAATCTGTTGACTTCATACAGCCATTGTAAATGAACATTGTCACAATCTGCTGCCTACCTCCAGTCCCAAGCCCCAGCTCCAGAGCTCCCACCTCCCCAAACTAGCTCCACAACACCCTAGGAGCATGCACCACCCAGACTGCTACATGCCTGGCCATCACACCACCCTCATCACCCATCACTGTCACCCAAGCATCCCCTTGGCCATCACCACCCATTGATGCCATATCAGCATCAGCCTGGCAATTCCTGGTGCTTTCTCCAGCTCATACCAACACTTCTCCTAGCCCTCACTGAGCACCCACCCATCATGCATCACAACCAATGCATCACCACTTCTATCACCTCTGATCTGACCTCCATGTGCCACATCCCCTTCCCCGCTCAACTCCTTGTCCTGCCATCATTCCTCCTTGCCCATGCTCCTAAAGCAACACCCTTCCTTTGTGCCACACAACCAATGCCAACATCTGCTATGGCCTTGCACAATCCCCAGGCTTTACTCAGAGCCCTGGCACTATGACTCATCACCAAGGCATGGACCTGTAGCCTGGAACTCACCTACTACTTCTTATATAAGTTGTAGCATAGCATTTGTTACAGTAGTCTGACTATTGCTGTTGTCTCTGTTTGTTTTTGTATCTTGTGTCCTGGTTTCCTTAGTTTTGATCTCATTTATCTTGTCTTATATCACTTGTCTTGCTTCTTTTCTTATTTGTCTCATATTGTCTCTCTATTCTTGTCTCTACTCAATTTGTATCACCTTCAATCTATTCTCCTGACTCTCTCTCTCTCTGTTTCAAATCTCCAAGTTCCTCTCTGCTTCATCTCTTATCTCTGGTCCAAGGTTCCTTTCTATTTTTCATTCATCTTCTGCCTTGACTTTTTTCATTTCTGGCTTGGCTAGATCTGTACACCCTCATCTCTGATCCTGAAACTTGCTTGTCCCTGCTACTCACACTGATTCATCAATCTCCACCCCAGGAGTTGCTGCCAGCCCCAGTGCTTATCCATCACTCCTTCTATGCACTTTCAGCATTTTCCCCTTGTACCCACTACCCTTGACATGACTGGTGCTCCTGCTCACAACCCACTTGCTTCCTCAGCTCTGTTTATCAGTCTCCTATGCCCCACACCCATTGACAGTACTCACCATGTGTATAGTACATTGTGTCCACCTAGTAAGGAATTGCCTAGTGGTCTGAGCCTCCATGGTCAGCAGAACCTGACAAACATAATTCTGTGAGCTCTTCAAAATTCAAATGATAAACTTCTGCATGTATGGTGCAGTCTACAATCTTATAACCTATTGATGACATGTAAATAATCACCTTCTCAGGAAGATACATCAGATCTACTCTTTATGTTGTTATAAAGGCTCCTTGACACCTGGTATTGAAAAGGGATCAGTTGGATCATTAGAACCACAAACTCAATACCAATTAATATCTGTTGCAGACTTGATAAATATATTGATGCTACATCAGAAGATGAAGAAGACAATGAGTCTAATTGGATCATGACTGCTCTTGTAGACTACATTGTCAGGTTCTGCTGACCACTGGGGCTCAGATCACTGAGTGAGTCCTTACTAGGTGGATACAATGCACTACACATACAACAGAAGCTTAAGGAAACCTAGGGCCGGGGAGGCAACAAGACCAAGGTGAGGAGCACTGAGGCACTTCAGGGTGTAACACATGTAAAGAACCAGTCAAAAGCAAGTAGGGTACAAGCATTGAGGCTGTGAGTGGGAGTGAATAAGTCTTGTAGTAGGCATCAAGAAGTTAGTGAGATGCCAAGGATGAGCAAATAGAGTTTGGCAAGTCACATAAACAAAAAGCATGGAATTATGACTAAGTTAAAATGAGGCAGAGATTGAGAGTGGAGAACAGAGCTGAGTTGAGACTTGAGATAAGATGTTGGAAAGAAAACTTGAGAGAGAGATTGAGGTGAGAGGAATGAGGTGAGAGTTGAGAATGCAAGTTGAATTGAAAAATAGATGGAGTATGAGACAAGTATGAGACAAGAGAAGACAAGATAAATACAAGACAAGTATGGAAATGGAGACAAGAGACAAGATGTGAGACAAGAAATGAGGCAGATGTAATATGGAAAAGTATGTAAAACATAGGCAATATTGAAACAAGTCCTACCCTACAACTTATATAAAGTGGTAGAGTAAGCTCCACGGCTGTTTGGCACTAGGGCTCTAAGTGCAGTCCAATGATCATGTGAGGGCTGGCAGATGTTAGGTCTAATCATGGTGTTGTTGCTTTGAGGGCTCAGAAAGAGAGCGTTTATGAAGGGGCAGCAGAACAACAGGATGTGCAAGTGATGCATGGTGTGATGGAATGATGCATGGCTGTGATGAAATAATGGATGGGCTGTGGTGTGGAGGAATGATGCATGGGATGATGGGTAATGCATGGGTTGTAATGCTTGATGGAGAGCCATTGGTAAAGTTTGAAAGAAGCACTGGGGATTTTCAGGGCAAGTGGTGATGTAGCAGTGATGGGTGATAATGGCCATAGAGATTGCTGGGGGTGGCAGTAATTGTCATGGGTGTGGCAGGCCAGACAATGAGTGTTCTGGATTTGAAGCAAGGTAGATTGTGACATACATTGGCAATCTCTCTGTTGACATGTAGAGCTACACATATTCTGATCTACATGTATTCCAACCTTCAAGTGCAATTTTGATGTATTTGCAAGTGTTCAAGAGTATCTTCAAGTTGATGTTGTACAAGTCTCAACTATTTCAAACCATGAGTTTCTGCCTTCCACATATAAGATCAAACTTTTGTTTCTCATCCTTATGTATCTTTTAAACCCACTTTTTGTGGTCTTTGGTAGTGTGGAACATAGATAAGTGAGTTTCTCATGTTGAGCTCAAACTTATTCAATATACATCCACTTTGACAGCCTGTTTTCACCTATGCCATGAAAGACTTCAATTGCAAGCTCAAAGATAATAGGATATAGCCACTTAGGTGCCAGAAGAATAGACAAAAAGAACCACATGCAGGGGTAAATGCCATTAAGGGCTTCCCTCAATAAAGCTTGATCTTACTGCCAATGCTGAGATACCAGCAAGCCTAGACTTATTCATTGATCAAGTAAAACCCAAGTTTTTACACAGTCAATAAATTCAGTCCAAGCTGTGAAGATTACGTGCAATCCAGACCAGGAGATGAGCTTGAGTGGCTCCAATAACTTTGCAATGATCCATGACAATAGCTGTCTCCTAGGTAAGCAACTCAATTATAGTAAGAGAGACAATCCTAGACCTAGTGACTTAGATGGTTTTTTGGTACCCCCTCTCCATTCCCTGTATTTGTAAATAGCTGCTTAGATACCAGAAAGATAGACAAAAAAACCAGATGTGGGGGTAAACACCATTAAGGGCTATACATCCACTTTGACAGTCTGTTCATTCCAGGTGGAAAGAGCCACCCAGTCCTTCTTGTTTGCATTGAGTGCAACTCTCCAGAGGCTGAGATACAGTGACTTAGAAAAAACTGTCTCATGTATAATACTATGGCATTGTAGCTACAGATTGCATATAGGCTTATGTAATTTAAATAAAAACTGATGGAGTGATATTCTACATGTTTCAACTGGAATCTTAGATCCTTTCAATCCTTCATGCCAATGTCATGTTTTAAAAAGTATAAAACATTGGGACAGTTTTTTGACCCACTGTAGTTCATACACCTCAGCCTATGATAGTGCAGGCCAAGAGGGAGCAGCTCAATTCCACTGACCTTGCACATTGACTATGGAGATCCAGATATCTCAGTAATCCTTTCAGAAGCAGAGAATTCAGTTTTAGTTGGGAGACAAATTAGAGTCTATTTCTCTTAGTATGTAATTTGTACATTCAGTCTACTTTACAATCCAATTCTTCTACAAACAGGGACAGAATCGATAATGCATATAACTAACCTCATGAGCTATGAGGAAAACTTTGGTGTTACGAAGTCTTCCATACATTTTGTGGTGCTCTTCTATTCATGATTACAAGAGGATCAGAAACAAGTGGTGATCAGGAGCTGTCTTATAAGTTCACTGTAGCTTTTTCCAGAGTTACTCATTTATACAATCCTTCAATCAACACACTGCCTTATTTCTAATTTCTATCACCATCTACACAGTCTTCACCAGCAAATAACATGTCTGCAAGTCCAAGAAGATGTGTGACTGGCAGGGCCAAGACACCTGCTTCTGCACAAACAGCAAGTCTCTCAATAACCAGTACTTCATCAACCTTTGGCTGTATGTGTTGATTTATTCAATTTGTATAACTGATCTGACGAAGTCTTCTCTTCAGTGCAAAACCTTTCTTTAAATGGTTCTCACATGAAGAGTGGCTCTTCAAGATTAAGTGACTTGTCTGATTACCAACACATCTGATCTATCTTTGGCAAAGTTCTTGAAACTTTAAAATTGCCTGTCTTTTCTGCAATTTGTTGCATCATGAATATAAGAGACTTGTGTCATGACCTGCCTACCTACCTCCAGTCCCAAACCCCAGCTCTGGGACTTCACCCCCCCAACCAGCCTCCACTCAGCTCTGGAGCATGCACTGACTGGCTTGCTCCATGCACAGCCATCATAGCCACTCTTGGTAACCTCATCAGCCATCACTGTCCATCACTGCTATATCAGCACCTACCTGGGCAATATCTGGCACTTTTTCTAGTCTCCACCAATGCTTTTTTCAACCATCACAGCTCCCATTACACATCACAACACAGTGAGTGCATCATGCATCACATGCATCATTCCTCCCATGGCCCACCCATCATTCCATTACAGCTGTGCATCATTCCATCACTCTCTGAATCAACTATGCACTTTGTTATTCCACTGCCCTTCCATGAATCTCCTCCATTCAAACTCTTAAAGCAACATCCTTCTTCCTTTGGGAGCCTTCTTTGTACCACACAATCACAACTGACAGCCACCAACCTTGTATGATCTCTAGACCATGCTTGGAGCTCTGGCACCATAACTTGTCACTGGGCTAGGACCTGTAGCCTGGAGCTTACCTACTGCCAATACATAAGTTGTAGAGTAGCACTTGGTACAGTAGTCTTGATATTGTCCACAATTTGCCTACATTTTGTCTGTTTTGTCTTTTTGTTACAAGTCTTGTCTCACTTTTCTTGTGTCATGTTTCCATACTTTCTCTTGTATTCTGTATCATACTTGTCTCATAATTCTTGCTTTAATTCCACTTCTTCTCTCAACTCTCTCACCTTGTCTCTCCATCTCTAAGATTCCTTCAAGTCTCTTTCTCTTGACTCATCAACTCTCCCTTTGTTTTCTTGCTTCATTTTTCCCTTGTCTCAGCTCAGCTAAACCCTACACCCTTTGCCAACAACTCTAGACTTGCTTTGCTCCTACCATTTGTCAAGGGGACCCACCACCTTGTGATCACCACCCACAGGACTTACTATCGGCCCTGGTGCTTGTCTCTTGCTCTCTTGTGGGCTTTCAGCACTTGACCCTTGCACATGCTACTTCCAGATGTAACCAGCACTCCTTGCATCTAGTCTTGTCACTTCCTCAACTCTGCCCTTTGGTTTCTCATGCCTAGAGCTGGAGCTTGTCATTGGTACTTGTTGTGCATGTAGCACATTCTATCTGCCTAGTAAAGATCAGGATTAAGATACCCGCTATGCCATGAGATGAAAACAGACATCACTTTGTCTGAGCTCTCTTGATAGAAATGAAAGTTCCAAATCTAAATAATTACAAGTCTGTTTAGAAAAAAAGATAAGATGGAGATGTATATGTCACAACTTGCTCACCTACCTCTGGTTCTGAGCCTCAGCCCCAGGATCTTCACCTCCTTAACTGGCCCCACTGATCTCTGAGAACATGCACCATCTAGCCCACTACATGTTCAGCTATCACTGCAACCCCTGGCATCCTCCTCAGTCATCACCACCCATTGGCACCACATCAGCACCTGCCCTGGCAGTCTTCAGCACTTCTCCTGGCTCACACTGACACTTTTAGTGCATCACCAATTGCCACTTGCATCATCCTTCAATCTGTGACTTGCATATCATTCCACCTCCTCCACATGACTCATTGTTCTGCCATCCTTCCATGAACCCTCCTCACCCACTCCCAAAGCAACCCCTTTCTTTTGGAGCCTCCTTTATGCCACACAATCGCTATCAATACTTATGCCAGTCTTGCACAATCCTCAGACTATAATTGGAGCTCCACCATTGTGACTCATCACCAGGGCTAGGACCTGTAGCCCAGAGCTTACCTACCATCAGTATATAAGTCATAGTGTAGCACTTAGTATAGTAGTCTTGATATTTGCCCACTTGAGTCCCAGTTTCTTACAGTTTTGTTACACTCATTCATCTTTCTTGTCTTGTTTCGAGTATCTCATATTGTTTTGTTATATCTCATCTCTACTTGACTCATATTTCCTGTTCAATCCAATCTCTTTTTGACTCTCTCACCTTGTCTTGTTGGTCCAAGTTCCTCTCCATCTCTTGTCTCTGCTCTGACTCTCTTGCTTCCATTCTTTCCTTTGTTTCTTGCTTTGACTCTCTTCTGTCATCTCCACTACTCACCTCAGCAGCCTGCACTCTTTGCCCACTACTTCTGGAACTCACTTACAGCTCTGGCACTCATGCCTCATCTCCCTGTGTACTCCAGTGCTTGTCCCTTATGTACAACACCCCCAAATGTGACTGGCACTTCTTTCCCTTGATTTTGTCATCTCTCTGGTCCATCTCTTGGTCTCCTACACCCTGCGCTTGTTTAGGGTACTTGCTATGCATGTAATACATTGTGTCTGCCTAGTAAGGACTTGCAGTGATTTAAGCCCCTGTGGTCAGCAAAACTTGACATTGTACTGTATTTTATGTGGCTAGTAAGCTCATTGACTGACCAAAGTGACTGTGTATAAACAGGTTGGACAAAAGATCCTTCCTGAGCTCTTTGATCTTGATGCCAACACAATGGCTGATTGTATGAAGAGTAAGAATGGAAGGCATGTATTCTCCAACCACTAAGCCTGACCTGCCTTTGAAAAGGGTTTCTAGTCTTACTGTAACATATTGCAAGTAGCACAGCAAACTTCATCGAACTGGAGGTGGTCTTCAGATTGAAGATGATGAAAATCAGCAAAAAAAAGTCAGTCTGACTCTCAAGAAACTGTTCTTGACAATTACATCCCACCTACTGGCCCAAATAAAACAATCTCTACTAAAACTTATGAAGTGCATCAATTCTTTGATTTTTGATCTATTTATTTTTGGATCAGTTTTAATTAGAACAAGTTGAAGCCAAGTTTCCCTTTTTTCCCCAGCTCTATAACATCTTTTCCACTTGCCTCAATGTTGTGCCTATTGCTATAACCACTGCACTTGGTCCAAATGGGTGCTCTACTGTTTGGTATTAGGATCCTGAGAGATATCTTCAGAGTCCTTCAGCTTTAGGAATTGACTCCTTCTGCACTCACTCTTCAGTGTTCTTTTGAATCAAATCTCTTGTCCATGGCCAATTCAATTCATTCATCTCTGGATATATCAGAAAGCTTGTCTCCCACCAAATCATCAGACAATGCTAAACCATCTCTGATCTCTTGTGAAGCTCTCTAATGTACTTAGACAAGCATTTCAAACAATTCATCCAAGTGTTTCTTAGGTGATACCCTTCTTGAAATGGAGAGGTTCAGCTTTCCTACTTCTTCAATTGCTCTATTATCTTCTTCAAGGTATTTCATCTAGGGAACAAACAGCTTATTGATGAATATAAGCTTGATATCTGGACTAAGGAGGAATTGTTAGGTGACTGGTCTCCAGACCATGTCCAACTCTATGCGCCCACTCTTAGCACATCTGAATGACCGCTCGGCCCACCCTATCCCCTTCTGTCTTCCATTAGGCAGCCTTGATGAGTCATATGCACGGACTTTACTCAGCATCAATTATTGTTAGTCATACTCCATTACATACCAGGGCCCGATTAGTTAAACAGTATTAGTAACTGCACAGCCACTGATGTAGTATATATAGGCAGCCTGTGGATAGAATATCTCCAGGCTGAACAATAGCAGTGTTCTTCTAGCCTACACATTGAACCAACCGTGAGCTCTCTAGTGACGTTCGACCACTTGGCTAAGCCCTGCCAGTCCCTTGTCTGACTCTTGCCTGCCTCTGTGCCTGCTCGACTCCCACTTGTCACTGGTGCCCGCTAGCTCTGTGGAAGGAGTTCCACAGACGTGAGCGTTCCCCTTACAGGAATATCTTGAGCAAGTTTCTGCATTCAAGCACCAAAAGCAATATCATCATTTGATGGAGATGGAAATTAATTACTTTAGCATAGAGCACTAAGTAAATCTACCAGCAGCAGTAATTACAGTCTATTAGCAGCAATAATTTCTGCAACAAGTCAATTTTGCTTCTCTTCTCTCATGTCATCTTGATCATTACCTCTATAAAGCTCTCTATAAGACCCACTATCTTCAATTTCCTCTTCATGCCCATGCTGATGTATAAACTGCTCTGCAGAAGTACCACCTTCAGCATCAATGATAAGGTTGTGAAGAATAATTGCAACTGTAATCCACCAGCAAGCTTCATAATGCTCTCTATTTGAAGTAATGTTGACACAAAGGCCATTGAGAGATTGAAATTATCCTTTAAAAGCACTCATACAATGCTCTGAGCAAACACAAAGATGTGCAACAGCAGTGTCAAATATTGTCGCTAGATCATGAGAAGCTGGATGCTTATGGATAGGAATTGTTTGAAAATCAATAAGATATGCTGAGTCTGCCCATGTAATTTCTTCTCCTTTAAAAAGATATTCTTGGTGTAGTACAGCAGTAGTGTGCTGAAATGATGTTGCATCATGAGCAGACCCAGTGAGACCATGAGAATAATCAGCAATTTGGAGATTTGATGGAGTATCTCCAATCTGTCATTTTCTCGGTGCATACACACATTTTAGGAAATAACCCTGACCTGGACATTGAGATCATAATTACATTTTTGCATATAATAGGCATCACCATTGAATGCAGGTTTGCAATACAAAACCACAATAGTGCCATCATACATCAGCCAACCTTCACACCACAATCCTTGAAATCCAAGCTCTTTATCAATCCATTACTTCTCCACTTCCTTCCCTGCTAAAATTATTTGCATAACAAAGAGCCCATGTAGAGCTTCAATGGCTGTGAAACAGTGCTCAGTGTAGTTCAAGACAGATCCCTCAAAAATGCCAGCAATGTGTGCTATATACTCAACAGAAGAGGGTGCTGAAGGCCAAGTTCCAGTCATGGGAGTATTCTTTGAGTTAGGTTTGCTAGTTTGTGCAGTGAAGGAGGAATCAGCAGAAGCTTGCATCCCACCATTCCATGCAGATGACAAGGAAGACATATGGAGACTATGATTAATGAGGACAATGACAACAATTCAATTCAAAATGAAAAAGCAGTGAATGGGTGTGCAAGTGAGATGAGCAATAAGTCTCAATTGCCCACTCTGTCACTAAGTCAGTCGACATAAAAGAGGAGACAGCGGCAGTCCATAAAAGGAGTCATGCCTTATCTTACACTGGTTTAGCCAGCTTTGTACATAAGCCAGCTATCATTGAGCTAGGAACACCTTGTATAACATATGATTCTCAAACCTACCAATACCTGGATTTTGTATGTGCTCCTCTTATTCTATCATCAGTAAACATTACCATAAACCTGGACATTACATTATCCAGCATTCGGTTTGATGCCTGTGAATATATATTGAAAAGCATCATATACTTTGGAGGATACCATTTCACTTGTTGGTTTATTGACAAATCGGGTATTGTATGGTATCACAATGGCATTGACACAGGTAGGAGTATGTGGAGGGATGAAAATTCAATAATCCTCAATCTCAATACATGTAGAGGAAGAAACGCAAGTGTAGTAGTGTATACGCATGTAGAATGATTGCGTTTACTCAGTGGTTGAAAGGATGAAAGCGTACGATGTTCTCTGGCAAAACAATGTGTAAATATGATCAAAATAATGCAATTGATTTCATGACTTCATACATTTCTTTCTAGATCTTGGGATCTCCGTGCTTGCCAACAGCCCATACTCAACGGTGTTTCTGAGAGAACAAGTTGAGTCCTCGGTGTTAGAAATCAGACCTTGTTGTTTACTTCAACCTAGATAGATCAAATGCATGTGTGAACTATATTTCACTGTACCTAGATATGGAAGTTTGAATTATTTTTACAGCAAGTAATAGGTTTTGCGTCAATAAGCAAATGTAAGTATTCACCCCCAGCCTCGTAGAATCGCCTGAGGGTGCCAAGTAGAAGCTGTTTGGTTTAAATGTGTGAATCAATGAACATGAGCTTTGTCCGGTCAGGGCACCAGACAGAGGTCGCCAGTCCTTTTTCCTTTGAGTATATGTGGTGGCCACTGTTGTCGCACATCAAGTCCAACACTTGGATGTTGAAGGAATGCTGCACACGATTGTGCTCTGTTGTTGACGTCTTTCCTTTGAACAAAGCCGTCTAGTCCACTACAGGAGTGGAAGTGGTGGCAGGTAGCATGGCTGCAGTGCAGTTATCCACACGTCGGATGCTGAAGGAATAGTTTTGTAGACTGTGAATCGGACGGAAAGGAGGCTAAGGGTCTTGTGGTCAAGGAATTGCCATGCACCGTTTCTTGACATAACATGTTTTGGTCTCATTGACAAATCTGATATCTGAGGATTAGCACTTTTTCGATGATTTCTGGGATCACGAAACCTCGAATACCATTTGATCTCTTCTAAAGCGAGAAGATCGTCTATGATGCGAGATTTGGCACCTTCAAGTACGACACTACCATCAGCATCATTTGAAAATACCGCAATCCCGAGGCCAGTGGCATCAGGAAACATCGGTAGCTTCCCGGATACACTGCGGAAGACAGGGGTCAGCATTATTGAAAGTCCAAGGTAGTGGAGGCTAGCTCACAAAGATTTGGCAAAGTGCAACCTGAGTTTTCAATCCTGGGTTGTTGCTCCCATGTTCGATTATTCAATGTCCTCAATATGTGTATCACCACTGAGCTGGGCCATAAACCTTTGGCGACTGCAGCCACACCAAGCTACTCTAGGCTAATATTGAGGCTACAAGAGCACAGGACTTGCAAGTTTTGGGTCGGCGGCTTTCCCTCCAAGTTCTCTCACCATGACTCCAGTCTCTAGACGATTGAGAACTTCAGGAGGAATGAATGTGAAATTTGCATGGGAAACGATACCTCCATTAAGCAGTGTGGACAACCAAGGTACCTGATGTTGCGAATGTGAACCCAAGTGTTTCAAGATAGACACGCAAGCCCGTATACTGACCATATCTCTCACAGACGTTGTAATTCCACCTGCTCCCACCCATACACGTTCGTTGCCCAGGCGCTGGAAGTATGGAAGAGTTGGGCGGAGCTCACCATGTTCCACTACAGTTCATAGATCATGTTGCAACAACCCAGCCAGCCCAGGCGAGGAGTGGGTTGAGAGGAGAGAACAGATGTAGGACTCAACCTTGTGGGAGATGAGCGGAGGTTCATGATGGGAATAGTTGATCAGATGTTCGGGAGAGTCGGGTAGGGAGTCGATCTTTTTTTTTCTTTTTTTTTTACCTAAAGTCTCAAGATTCACAAGCTATTCAGTATTCCTTATTTGACTACAAAATTTCCTTCGCTTTCAAGTTGCGAAGGCTCTCACGATGTCAAGTCAAAGTTTCATCTCGCTGCCTATTCCGTGTTCAGCACACTAGAGTGCATAGCGGATAGGTTGAAGGACAGGCAACGGAATCTTATTATTCTCCTCTCTATCTCTTTCAATGGCTCCATAGACTCCAGAAATAGCTTAATCCACATTGAATCTACATGATGATCAACGGAGAAATGCACTGTCATTAATACTTGCCCTCAGATTCTTTTTACCCTTGAAAGAAGAGTATCACAAGAAAGATGGGTGACAAGTTTCTCATATTGTTACTTCTGATAGTGAGTGAGCATCAAAATCTGTGCGAAGCACATTCCTACACTGTACTATACTAACCATATGAACATCATGTTTACATCACCCCCGTCAAGAGATTGATCAACCTAGAATAATTGGTCAATCAAGGCTCCTATCAAGATCTAAGGTTTGGAGTTTCAGCTATTAATTACTTCTTGAACTGGTAATCGAAATATGATCACACAAAATCACTTCACGACACATTTATACAGCCGGCACCTTTGAGTGTCGATACCAACACAAATTTGTTGAGGTACCAAGCGAAAGTGCAAAAGTGCTTGTAAGTATATGGACAGGAAATATTGGAAGTACTTGTGGAAGAAGTATATTCAATCCATACCCTTGATGTGTTTCATGGTCCCCTTCGATCTGATGAACCACATTTGATGAAAATGGTAATGAAGTATTTGGATTTATCTATCTCCAATATTGTCTCTCTCACAGCAGGAGCACCGTCTACAACTTCCAGCACTGTTGTCCTATCACAATCTCTGCATGGTGCTCACAGTACAACGCCGATTCGACCAGGTGGACAGCCAGTCTATGATGCTGTCAATGCTCATACAGCTGCCAATTGCTGTTCTATGTGTAGGCACGTAGTTCAATATTGCTTCACTTGAGTTGTTACTGGTGTGCGAACCTGTCTGATATTTGTGTACATGACAGGAATATTCACTCCACTGTATATGATTGTTATCTATTCTCTCTTGAGGTCTGTACCAGTGATGAAAATACCTATGTAAGCTCATCCTACTTGTTTCAGACGCCAAGGAAAATCATCACACTGGCAAGCGACTCTGGTGGTAATCTTATTCAGCCTGCTTACAACCCTTGGGAATGCTGTCTTGCGCTTGAGCGAACAAGTTGCAAAAATTAACTGTTTCATCTCTGCCGACCCATGTTATGATTCACAAACAATCCTATCGTTTGACATTGCAATGTCCTGGTTATCTACCTTCCCTGTGAGTTTCAACAGTTCTTGAGACTTGCCTTTCGACTTAACAGGCTGTCCACCAATTAGCTTGTCTTCAATGATTCAATAATCCTATGGCGTGCATGGGCTATCTCCAATAGACAAAAATGGAATATGTTTCTTTCAGTTGGACTTTGCAGCTGTTCATTTGGTAGGTCGTATCTGCAAACAATGCCATTGTATGTTTTAATAATATTTGGTGAAAGCAATCATGGTTGCATACCTGGTTATAGATTCCGTTTCGAAAGATTTTGTGGATTGGGGTGATTTACCCCTCATTGTTAATGCATCACCCTTGGGCTACACTTTCTTTGCTTTGTCCCTTTTTACGAATGTAGTTGCAACATCATTCATTGGATGGACATTATGGTGAGTGAGTCCTTCAGGCATGCTATCTTATACATTAATCTAATTGCAAAAATAGGAATCACCTCCGAGTGCTAAAGAAAATTGGAATATTAAATCGAAAACTCATTGGGTCATGGCGCATCTTGGCAATTCTCTTAGATTCTGGAGTCGTCTATTGCATTTTTCAGGTATGGGATATTAGTAGTAGTAACTCTCAGTATAAACTAAGAGCATTTGATTTTTATAGTTCATAATGTTCAAGCTTCAGTTTGCTGAGCTAGATGAAGAATCTTCATACACAGCCTTTGCATCCCTGTACAAGAGTATTTCAGTAAGTTATTTTCAATGCTTGGGTTGACAATCTAGATTGATCAACAATAGTGTGTATATCCCTCATTGACCATTCTACTTATTAATGAAGTTGCTTCCATTGAGAAATTTCATGCCTCTGTTATTACTTTACATTCCAATCAGAAAGGTACTCTCAGCCTAAATGCTGAATGTTGAGGAATGACTTGTTCATTATGATTTCTTACAAATAGTGTTTTTTATTCTCCTTCTCATATGTTATGCCACCACTGCTCTACTTGCATATCTACTATACTTTGCCTAAACTTTGTTTTTTGTTCCTATATATATTCTTCTCCACAAAACATCTCACCTTCAGTTGTCTCACTAATTGTGTTGTAGCATCTAAGATCATTACTTTTTACACATGAATGTAACAGATTTTTCTATTCATAAGGACCCTTATTTGGTCATCATACTTGGTATATAAACATTATACCATTACTCACACATGTAAAAATTCTATATCTGATGTAATTTGTAATGTGTGCACCATGTGAGAGGGTGCTTCCAATCCCTGAGGCCCGACTTATCTGGTCACAACCACCCTGCAGGCACAAAGTGCTGTTTGACATGCCTGACACACAAATGCACCTGCACTGGACATGAAGCCCCATTCTGCACACACCAAGGGGGTGCAATGCAGAAGGCTGGGTTTAATGCTGCTTGCAATGCCGCTAGAGTCACAGCATGGGAAAAGCTGAAGGGCAGAGGGACCACCTTGAAACAGTATATGCAGGTCACTGGACCAGTGGAGAAGGTATATCTAATCAAAGAGAATGAGCTACAGAAGATGCAGATGCTGAACAATGTGACAACAAACACAACAATGATGGCAGGCTTCGCAGGTCTGGTCACTGACAACCTGCCTACCTGGTCCAAGGACAATGTAAAATGGGAGGGTTGGATGGTGTCAGTTGAGGAGGAGAGGGAGCCCAGGACTTCCCTTGACTGTCACCAGTATAATGATACCACACTCATGTCCACCACTGAGCTTCCCTTCTTCATAGACTCAGGTGCAATGGTTCATATTTCTCCATGCAAGTCTGACTTCCTCAATCTTCAGTCAATTGCTCCAAGGGCCATAAAAGGAATAGATGGATCAACCATTGCAGCTCACAGCATCGGAAGTATTTAACTTTGCACCACAGAAGGAAACATCCTCATGCTAGAAAAGGCACTAAATGTCCCCAGTTCTACTGTTTGCCTCATCTCTGTTGGTTGCATTTTGGCTGACAATCAGACATACTCATGCTTTGACAAAGAAGCAGCCTGCATAATTGACTGCACCACAGAGTCAGTCTTAGCTAAAGGTCCCCTTATCAAAGAAAAGGAACTCTACACAGTCAACCTATCAGACACAAACATAGAACACATGTATGCCACCACCAACATGGAAACCTGGCATTGTTGCCTAGATCACGCCAATTACCAAGCTATACAACAATTAGCCTGCAATCAAAGGATCAAAGGTACACTCTCAACCCTTCCATTGAAATGTGCCAGCTGTATCTTAGGAAAGCAGACATGTACCCCTGCTCCAAAGATGCAGTTGAAAGGGCATAGGGTGATGGAAAGGCTAAGAGTTGAGGTGGACCTGTTTGGGCCAGTAAATATTTGTTCAAAGTCAGGAAACCACTACATACTAGACATAGTGGACAATTGTACCAATATGCCATGGTCCATTCATCAAAAAGAGATGCCTTTGCCACACTACAAACATGGGAGAAAGCCTGTGAGAATGAGACTGGTCAAAAAATTGGCAAGTACTGCACCAGGTTCAACAGAGAACTGAACAGTATGGAGATGAAATCCTGGCTTAACTCAAGGGGCATCATCATAGAACACAGCACTCTGCATACACAGCTCAAATTGGAAAGGTTGAGTAGATGCACAGAACACTAATGGGGAAGGCCAGAATCATGAAAATTGATGCAGGGTGCCTGGACTTCCTCTAGGATGTGTCATGACCCACTACCAACCTCCGGCACTTAGCCCTGGCCCTGGGACTCCAACCTCCCCAAACCGACCTCCATAACCATCCTGGGCCCAGATTGCTACCCAACCAGCCACCTTGGCAGCCTCAGCCATCACCAGCCATCACCACCACCAGCCACCGCCACCTCTGGCACCCCTCAGCCATCACCACCCATGACCACCACATCAGCGCCGGCCCTAGCTATCTCCAGTGCTTCCTCCAACTGCAGATGCCTCATCAGTGCCAGCACTGGCAACCACTGGCACTCCTTCTGGCCCATGCTGAAGCCTCCCCAGCTACTACTGAGATGCCCATCACACATCACAATCATGCATCACCACCAGTCCAACTTCTGCATGCCATGCCCCGCTCCTGCTCGCCTTCTTGCCTCCCTGCCATTCTATGCCTCCATGCTCCCAAAGCAAGACCTTCCTTTGAAGAGCTTCCTTTGCACTGCATGACATGCATTGACCACTGCCACCACCTTGAACAATCCCCAGGCTCCATCTCAAGCCTCAGCACCATGACTCATCACTGAGGCCCGGACCTAAGCCCTGGGGCCTATGTACCATACAGTATATAAGTTGTAGAGTTGCATCCTTTCCTTTTCTAGTTTCAACTCCTTCCTCTTTCAGCTTGCTTAAATCTCTGCACCCCTTATCTTCAAACCTGGGACTTGCCAAGTCCCCTCACTTACCAGTCAGGAGCCCTGGGACTTGCTTGCTCCCCAGCATTTGTTCTCCCTGCTACTCTTGCATCCCCAAGACTTGTGCTTGCTCCAGCATTTGTCTTCCAACCCCTTCTCCACTCCCAGCACTCACTTTCTTGCCCTAGCATAACGAGTGATTACTTGCTTGACTGCCGCTTGCATCTCTGGCTCCACCTTGGTTTCACATGCCCTGCGCTCTCAACAATACCATTGCATTTGTGGACATTGTGCATGCCACATAAGGATTTGCCAGTGGACTGAGCCCCCATGGTCAGCAGAACCTGACAGAATGAGCTTTACCTAACAGTAGCTCATCTCTATGCCAGGACCCTCACAAAAGCTCTCAACAGCAAGACTCCTTATGAGAAGTGGTTCAGGCACAAACCTGATTACTCATAATGAGAGAGATTGTGTGTTGAGCATTTGTATTTGTACTGATGCATAACTCCAAGGTACAGCCACAATCAATTGAGTCAATCCTAATTGGGTATAATTGAGTATGGCCAGTGTCAGGTTCTGCTAACCATGGGGGCTCAGTCCACTGGGTGAGTGAGTACCTTACGTGGTGATCACTGTATCCACAGACGCAGAGTTGTAAAGGCGACCTCTGGAGGCTGTGGCTCAGTCACACAGCTGGCAGAGGGAAATCCAAAGTATATTAAAAGTAGGTCACAAATAGCTAGTACGGTACTAACCTGGCAGAGGGAAATCCAAAGAGAACAAGTCTAAGGAGTCACTCTGAGCACATGCAGAGGTCATGCACATGCCACATGACCGCAAATCGTATGCCAACGATTTTGCCAGTAGTGGCTGTGAGT